>JAQFZC010007176.1:0-11529 GCA_034695205.1 Dicyrtoma fusca | reverse complement strand
CATATCTATTACATTGTAGTCCACGACACTAAGCTCCATGATATACTTTGAGAGAGTATGTAGTTTCACATCCGCCTATCAAATAAGATATTAATTCAAAATATTACTCGCCTTACTGATAGAAAATATGATGTACATTACTAAAACAAACTTCCAGCCTCCAGGTCTGACCTATAACCGGTAGGTAAAAAGTTCTATAAAATTATAACTGAATATAAAATTAATACCTTAGCAGCTTTTGAAAAGCGTCGGAGATAGAAGCATGGCTGAGGACAAGCAAGATCAAATTGGAGCGTAGAGAGCATCCTGTTTTCCATTTGTCTGATATCGCTAACAGTAAACGCGTTATCACATATGACTGCAAAGTCTCGCATTGCGGGCGTATAGACTTCTTCATATTTCGCAGCCAGGTACAAAGAAGTAACTCCGACAAGTTGGAGATCAGCCCTAGTAACGGTCCTATCAGCCTATAAATTAGTGCAAAATATAAAAAATTAATAACAAGATTCGAACTTATGAGCACCGTGCAGGGCACGGCTGGAACCAGCCGAATAAAACTCTGATCTAGTTTTTATATACCAGCACTAGAATTCTTGACTTACAAGTAGAAATCGGTCCAAAAGTTTGTTACAAAGAAAAAGTGTCTCCGGAGTAAAGCTGTACTGACTGTGAACATCCACTAACCAGTCCATCAGCACAGCTCGCATTCTTGAATTGATCAGTCTAGCATCTAAATATCTTGGCTCAATCGGGTATTTTTTCTGCAAAGAAAAATTATTTAATTTATCCATTGAATTTATATTATTTTACCATTAAATATCAAAACCCATTAAATACGGACGTCTTGCTAACGTCTATTAACAATGAAAATACATTAAAACTTAGCTCACCTCCAATTCAAACATGTATGCCATGATATCATTGACATACTCGGTAACCAGAACGTGATTTACATCTTTGGCATCGATATCTTCAACCTCATCATTAAGTCTTTGTTCTGAAAAGGCTGCTACCACAGTAGCGACTTCCTTCTCCACTATCGTAACCTCAGGTTCTCCCCGAGCGGTCCACGTTCCAGGACGCAACTTCCCTGGTATCTGAGGAATAGGAACATTCTGGCTCTCTGTAGCTTCCAGTGGCCTTTCCGCTTGACACAAAGTAGTCCCCTGCAAACTTTGCTGAGATGCTAAAACTACAGAGTTGCTGTTGGCGTTAGAAGTTGGTAGTACTCTAAAAGATCGTCCCGTTGCCGTTCCTTTAGTTGGTTGACGAAATGCTGCTGTGGACGTGACACCAGTAACAGTGGTTTGTAGTCGTCTCGCAGTAGCTCTGGTTTGTTCTGCAGTTGACTTCAAACTTACTTGCGAAGTCTGCTGAAATTTCCCTGCTGTTGCTTTAAATGATTTCATCATGGGTTCTTTAAATCCTGGAATAGGGTTTCCGTCTCCTGTGCGATGGTTTCCAATGTCTCCCAATGCGTTTCTCGTCTTTTTCATAATATTATTTTTCCCAAGCGTGATGTCATTTGCCCCTGGTTGGGCTCCTACTTGCTTCACAAACGGCAGAACATCCGAGACATTCTCACGCTGTGACGTCTTGATCAATCAAAACATAAAAATTATGGTACAATAATAAAATTAATTTAAGTAGAACTTTTCCCTATTTTCGATGAAAAACTCAGAAAGTCGTTATAGTTTTAAAATGAAATAAAAGTACACTTTATCACAGAACGGTTCAATAGTAAAATAAAATGCGTTATTTTTAAATAACTTTAAAGCATAGTTTAAAAAATGAAGGTTTTTAAGTTATCTCTAATAAATGATTATTATTAAATGAATTAATATCACAATCGGCCGCAACCATACACTTGATTTAGAAGTGATTTAGCTTAATTTAAAAAGTTACAGCCATATTGGAATTTTTTTATCAGCGTAAAGCGTGCATGGCTGAAATTGTTATCAACTCGTCTGGGGTGACAGTTAACTCTGCGGAGCCGAAGAGGGTACATGCATCCAAAGGAGGCGTCATTTAAAAAATACCCTGCTCTCTTACGCTAATTATGAGTTATGTTATGTAGTCAAACAAATGACTGTTATTTATCTAAGATAGCTAAATTTAGAAGATCGACCGAGACCTAGACATTCAGTACATAGGTGCTTACGAAGTTCAACAGGAAACAAAAGTACTTTCAATCGACTTTGAAACAAAGAAACAGCGGACGGCAAATTGTAGCCGTACATTTAATTTATCATTTTTTCATAATTTACATTATTCTAAACAAAAAATTCAAATTAATAGTAGCTCCTAAATTATCAGGTAATACCCTTAAGCATTAAGTATTGATTCACTTACCAAGTTATCTGAGTGTAGTGAAGTCATGCTGATAATGTCGATGAATTATTATGTCAAAGTCAAAATGAAATATCTTCCGAAAAGTCGATACTGTTGCAGTCTTGTTGTATTTTTTGACGACTTTTGTTATTTGCATAGGTATTTAGGTAGGTATTTTTCCAGTCAGTAGTCAGTACACTTGCAGCTTACTAGTTAGTAGTGTACGTAGGTATTTATATTTGAATAATAATTAGGAATTAGGAGGAGAAGATAATGTGATCCAACTGAATGTGTGTCAGTAAATAACTGAAGCATCAGTAAATTTTCTTCGGGGGGATAGAAAAAGACACACGTCCATGTAGAACTTGTAAATAACGGAACTAAACTTTAACTAGCTCATTTGCTTGTAGTTCCAGCCAGACTTCCTTTTCCCAGCAGCCCCAGCCTAGTAAGACAATCAAACTTAATGCTTACAGCAACATCAACAAAAACATAATATCATTATTATTAAAGTTCTACGTTCCAGAAAGCCAGTCATTATTTAAACAAGCCAACTCGGACGTGCTTCGTTCCTATGGTAATTAGCGTAGTCGTAAAGAGTCTAAAATTCCAAAAAGTTAGATCCGTATCCTCAGTCAATAGTATCAAGTATCAGGCATACCTTACTACTATTATTAGGTTTAAGATATAAGCCATATTGTTAAAATGATAATCTCGTTTTCTTTATGTGTACAATTTATGGTTTCTGAGTAATAGAATATATTTTACCTTTACATAGTATTTCGTTTTCTAATTTTTAGTCTAAAACTAAAAAGTTATTCTTGAGCTTAAAAGCTCAAGCTATGCTTGCTTGTAGTTTAAACTATATATATATTGTACAAAAGCTTTATGAAGTCACTCAAAACTCAAAAGTAAACACCACTGCAATAGCCGTGTGACTCACACTTTTTCTCTTTCACAGAATTTTGTTGTTTAGTTGTTTTATTTATATGTTTTATTTAGGGACATGTGATTATATATTTCTATTAATACGTTTTACTTTTTATAAACGATCGCGATGCGTGATTATTTTTTTGGTGGCAACCGGAGTGTAAAGTCTCTCTTGTCATGTTTGTAATGAATTAATTAATTGAATGCATTAAAATATGTAATTGATATTTTGCCCTGTCCTAATTGAGCATTTTGGATATTTTGTCCGGACCGGATACCCCAAAAATTAAAGGTAGGTAATTACAATAATTCTAAAAATCATAGACAGGAGGATTTGTCTTTGTTAGCAGACACCAAATAAAATTAGAAACGTGCGTACAAGACAGCGTTTACTACAAGTACCTAGTTAATGGAGGCATTGAGCCATTTAATAAACTATTAATTAACGAACCTACGACATGGTTGGTAAATGCATTAATAATCTGTTTGTGGTATGTCACTAAATGATAAAGTGTATATTTTTACTGAGTAGATGCGTTTCATAAGCGTTTCGTTTATTAGGACTAACAAACGACTTCGTTTGTAACGTTCGCCCAATACAAGCTTCTGTATTACACGCGGGCGGGGAATACCTCCTTCTCCTTAGTTATTACTAAGTTATTAGTAGCAAACAGTAGTTTTTTCAAAACCCCTTTGTCGTGCATTTAATGCCTACTCGTGGAAATAACCAAGAGACTTGGAAATTCGTAATAATAGGTATACAACATGATGCTGGCCTTCTATAATAATAAGTATCGTATCGCCTTTTGAGATGCAAATTAAGGTAAATCCTTTCCAAATGTGACGATATATCCAGAAATACTTCCAACTTTAAAGCAAAGCATAAACAACACTAGGAATCTGTTTAGATACAATACATTTTATTTTTAAGGGTGACGCCGTGACGGTATTTTGGAAATGCTTCAATCAACATTTTGCTTTTGCCCCAAACTGGATTTACCTCATTTTGCATCGTAAAAGACAGTTGACAGTATTACGAATCGTCAATCGTGCCATGCCATGATTGATGAAGATGTAAATATGATTTTAAACGACTGCCAACTGTATGTACTGTTTTTTGCTTGGAATAAAAACAGTATGAAAGGCCCACGCGAATGCGACTCATGCCAATGCAATGCAATGCCTCATGCAAATACAACAGATAATGGATAAATTAAAAATTATAAAGAATAAAAATATACTAAAAGTAAGTACTTACCAGCAATTAAGAATAACTCCGTATATTGTGTAAATGCTAAATGCATTAGACCTAGACGTCCCACCTAGACACTAGTTGCTAGTTGATCCCCTAATTTTCGTCCTTGCGTCAACCGGCACCTCTCCTTTGTCCTTTAACAATTTAACGGGACACAACCACTGACTGCAGCACAACACCGAAATCTTTCAAACTCTTCAATTATAAATAATCTTCAATCTCTGATCTTAGTAAGGACAACATTCAACATTAAAACACTCCCTTCCAACTTTGAACTACCCTCAACGAATTAAATTAATTTAAATTAAATAATACAACAATTAACTTACTCTTTTGAATTTCCTATCAATGGCTTGGCTTTGGCTAAACAATGAATGTGTATAAATATAAACAACAAAATAATAATATTTTTGAGGAAACAACCAAAAGGCGTACAACCTATACTTACTGACTTAAAAGTAGAATACGAATGACGAAATTACCTAATATTAAAATAACAGACAACATAAAACAGTAACATAAATATTTAACAGTCAGTCGGCGTGTCGGCTTGGAGGGCAGTTGGCAATGGTAGTTATCTACATAGATATGGCCAAGTTAAAAAAAAATACAAAATACAAAAAAGAGAATACTATTTACAACGTTACAAATACTGCACTAACTGCCGACCCTTCATGGATGATGGAATCATGGATGAGGGAAATATACTTAAATAATATAATAATTAGTGACAGTCAACAGCTAGCTACCTCCACTCAAAGTTAGTCGGGTACTAGACAGAAAGACACACAGGACAGTTTGTCCGTTGAATTTGATTAAAAATGTAGATTTCGGATAGAAATCGGGTCTCGGAGATTCGGTCAGGCAGATGATAAAGAATTTTTGTCGTTTTTTTTGCTGCTTTAGATTATAGAAATGTGAAAGTATTGATTGAGGCTGTTTCTGCTTCTGTTTCTGTTTCGTGGCTCAGATGTTAACGTCAAAATGGTTTAAACTGGGATTTGATTCTAATTGGAAGTGACGGCCCAGAGTTGGATTTCCATTGGATTTGACAAAAGTTGACCGTTGAAGTTCCCAGCAGCATGATTTACTAAAAAAAAAAAGTTCCCTCTGGTTTGGGAGGGAAAGGAAGGAAATCGTGGGTAAAGAAGCAAAAGGGCGCATCTGCTCGTTTATGTATTTCAAAGGGCTTATTTTGCTTCTTAGGAAACGAAAAAAAAATAATGCCGATAGAGCCACAGAGCTCGTCAAAGGCACTTTGGGACCTCTTTGGAGTTCTGTAGAAGCTAGCACTCACCTGTTGTCAAATTCAAATGCTTTGGTGTGAAATCCAGTTCTGAGAACTCTAATAATTATTGTGTCTAATTAATTAATTTATTGATTGATTGCCAACAACATGACTGTAATAACTTTGAACTTATCCAGTCTGTGTAACTAATAATTGATAATTAAGGATAATCAGTTATTATTGTCAGTTGTAACTGTCAGTACAATTTCGTGAAGGAAAATGTTCTCTGTCATTTGAATTTGTCATTTGTGGCTTATTACAAATATTTTTGTATTTAAAATGAGTGTTTCCTGGAGCTATGGCTTTGACTGAGAGGACTCGTTTGAAGTTAGCAATAAATTCATAAGTAGTGAATTTTTTGTTGTAGGTAAGTGTAAGTAAGTTTGTAGAGTTATTTATTAGTGAATGTAATAATTTGTATTTTAGTAAAGTCAAAAGTTATTGTGTAATTATATAATAATTTACTAACATTAAATGTCGTTACTCTTTTTCCTTTTGGTTGCCATTTTTAGGTGGTTACTTTGACAGTATCGACTATTGTTGATTGCGCATTAAAACTGGGCATACTTTTACTGAATCTGAAGTGGAAGTTGACAACCCAACGGAACTTTTGTTGGTAACGAACAAGTTAAAGTTATGTAATTATTGGTAATAGTTTGCGTTCGTCGATCTGGTCTTGTTGTTAGCAAGAGTGAAGAGGGGGAGAGATCGACGTTGGACGTGCTGGGGAGTCTTTTCACGTGGATTCCTTTCTGGTCCCGATGGATGGCCATGACCGTGTTGTAACTGTGCACTTGTACAAGGGCAACCGAAATTTGGACGTGCCAATAACGGGGACGTTGACGGGGGAGGATGTCTGCGTGACGATTGCTAAATTATTTAAATTCCGTCCTGGCACGCTACATTTATTTGGGATTCGACTCCTCAAATCGGATATTTGGTTGCCGGCGTGCTACAAGTTTGATACAGGGGGAAATTACAGTGTTGAGTTTCGATTGAGATTTAAATTGCCAGTGATAACGGAATTGAGCCGTTTGGATGAGAATGCGTTCGACTATTGCTTCCATCAAGTTCGGTTTGATTTACTGAATGGGGCGATGCCGGATGTGTCTCTGGTAATTAATCCTGAAGGCTTTTGTTGTTTTTAGTTTTACTAAATTGTTAAAGTTCGAGAGTAGTCAGTAGTGGTGTATTGTTTTGTTGTGAGCTGAAATTAAGATGAAACTTATGGTTTTTGTTTTTTTTTGGTGGTAGGACACATCAAAAAATGAGATTCTTGGTCTTTGTGTGGCTGACATGCTCCGTGCCATCCGAGAGGAAGAACTGACATTGGAAACAGTTGAAAATAATTATAAGCAGTACATACCAAGATCCATTTACAAAAAGTATTCATTTTTTCTTAAGAAAAAGATTCATGACAGTCTCATCAATCACCTGCGACCGGAGTTAAAAAGGGATGCGAAATTTATTAAAGAACAATATCTAAGTCAAGTTGAGGAAGTCGCACCACATTACTTAGTTCAAGAGTTTCATGCAATGTCGTACAAAGAAAATGAATACCCTTCAGCCATACGAATTGATCCATACCACAGCAAGCAACCTGGAGTTTCTGTTTCTTATATTGGAAAACAAAACGTGAGCAGATATCCATGTTTTGAGAAGTGTAGATCTTAAAAGTAAAAGCATCTTTTTAATTACTTTTTGTTTTAAAAGAACTTAACTACTTATTTCATTAATTCACTTGTAGTGGGAGCATATATGCACGATTGAAGACATATGTTTCGTGTCAATAAGAGCAGACTTCACTGCTGAGATTGCTAGAAAAAATGGGATTCCAATCTGTTTTAAGTTTAAAACTTTGCCTGCTGTTCAGTCATTTGTGTCACACTTGGATGGGTACTATCGTCTCTGTGAGAAATGGACATTTAATTTGTGCGTTGATTTACCAACTCCTTCGCTGATAAAACTCAAATTGAATAAATGCCATGGTCCAGTTGGGTGAGAGCTCATACAAACGCATGTCCTTATTTTCTTGTATTTACCAACAAGGTTTTAACACGCTAATCCGTATAATATACGATATACCAATATATTATATTGGTTAAACTTTTATGCATTAATTTAAATTTTGTTACTTTCCACTTGAAATAAGCTATTATTAAGTTATTCTTTTTCAGGGAAAAATTTGCCTATCAAAAGCTGGCTACTCATCCTAGCACTAATTCAGGGTCGTATATACTCCGCCAAAGCTCTACGACATTCGATGAATACTGCATTGATTTTGTTTTGTATAGCAAGTGAGGAAACTTAAAACTATACTTCATTTTTAACATTGAGTTCTTGAAGGCATGATACATTACGAATATTTTTTGTATCTTTTTTAGGAACCGACCAATTTCTAAATGCGTTCACTTAAATCCCGATGGGAAGTTTCAGTTGGAAAGTCATGTTTTAGAATTCAGTACAATTGCTGAACTTATTCTGCACTTCATTAATAGTCCCCAGACGGACTTTTTAATGAAAGAATGTCTACCACCATCTGAATATGGTACCTACTTTTGTAGTCTCCTTCTTTAACAAAGTCAGTGAAATTATTGTTTGATGAGGCTGCTATTTTAATGTTTTTTTAATGCAGTAATTGATTTATGTACGCTCAGATCGATCGCCACTCTTGTTGTGCAGGCGGCAGGACGAAACGTCGTGGGGAATTCATAGAAGCCATAAATCTGAAACTTCGACAGCACCTCAATGTATACCTGGTAGAAACTTACAGATATTTTGTGGAAAAAAGTTTGAATACGAAGGTAAAACTTGTAAAGTGTCAAAAGCAATTTGGAGACCAAATAAAACGACGACGGCTGATGTTGCTATAAAGTATCTAAAAAAAGAAAATGAAGAAAGGCTTATGAAGGTAAGTAAACGATTGCTTCTATATATACCATACTTAGGCTATTAATTATACAGAATTATAGGATTAGTCTGTGACGTTAAGAATATTTATGTTCTTTACAGGAATTTCTTGAAATGGCAGACCGCTGTGTGTTGTGGCAGTGTGAGTCTTTGGTTGGATTACGAGGCATTGTCCTTGGAAACCCTCAAGCAATGGTACTTGACTGGATGCCTTACGGACCCTTTGATGCCTATTTAAAGGAGCACCCTTTGTTTCTGGAAAACTATGAGCTTGTTGAGGCATCTAGTCAAATCGCTCGAGCATTGTGGTTTCTTGTAAGATATAAAAAAATTTAAATATTTTGATGAAAGCACATTTTTTCTTTGTTCGCTGGTACAAGCTATTTTTAATAAATTACGTGTCAATTTAAAATTACCAGGAAGACCATGGGATTGTCCACGGGAATATTCGATGTCACAATGTCCTTGTGTATGAACATAATGACAATGCTTTGGTGGTCAAATTATCTGATCCAAGCATTCCTGAGTATTTGCTGAATGAGTAAGTCTACAATAAATATTTTCAACCCATTTTATTTTTATCTAGCTGTGTGGATAGTTTCAAGTAAATGAATACTTTCTTTTCGCAAATTTGTTTACAGTATACATTGGATACCGCCAGAAATTTATGAAAAGCCTTTTCACGCTAAATCTTTAGTAACTGCAGATGTTTGGGCATTGGGCACAACTTTATGGCAAGTGTTTTCAAACGGGCAAAAACCAACGGATGATATCCCCCTTCTTGCATACAAAACAGTAAGAACGTTCTTCAGTTCTAGTACATATTAAAGAAAGCAGATGAAGTAAAATGCTGGATGTGCAATTATATCTAAACATTACAGAATTACTTATCTGGTTGGCGACTACCATGTCCGGCAAAATGCCCGCCAGAAGTCTACCGAATAATCTCAGAATGTTGGCACCAAGTACCTGATTCCAGGAAGCAACCACAAGCTATTGTTCGGGACATTCATCAGATATTGTATCAGAGTAAGCTATGAGAAAAAAGTTTGTAAATCTTTTTAGGAGCAATATCACGGACTTTAAAACCAAGAATTTTGTTTGCTTATTTTTATTCTGCAGTGAGTGGTTCGAAGAGGGTTCATTCGTACGCAACAGTTACCACGTCTTCTAGTGAAGTGAGTCAATCGCAAACTAATGGCGCCACTTTTGATATTTCACGTGATTGCAATTGGACAACCTTTGGCTCTGAAGGGGGTGCAAGTTCTACATCGGATGGGACAGTGAGTACATTTGTTCATGACGCATCTGCATCAACTGGTCATAGTCATCGAACTCAGCTGACCTGGCTTTTCAACGGAACCGTATGTATTTATGTTAACCATGAAATTATGCCAAGCTTACAACTTATAATAAAATGTCGTATCTATACGCATCATTCTGGGATATTAACATGTAAATATTGACTTCCTGATTTTGAAAAATTCAGAATGGGTCGAACTCGCCAGATTTAATCTCTGGATTTTCAACGGTATATACACATGGGAGCATTGGAAGCGTATACTCCTCAGGGTCTGCCCAAGGGATTTACGTCTTTGAAAAGAATCAGATTACTTTAGGAAGAATGATCGGACAGGTAAGTTTTGATGACTAGGGTCCTTTTGGTATAATTTCTGTAATTGTAAGATGCATTTTCATGTTCACACATGTCCCTGTGTCAAGGCGTACGACACACCTATACACTTAAAACATTTGACAACATGCATGAAATTTTTTTGCAATCTATAAGGGATGTTACGGAGCCGTTTACATGGGTGAAGTTCGACGGTCTGACGATTCAACCGAAGCAGTGGCTGTGAAAATGATGAAGGAAACTATTGCTGAAAGAGAAGAACAGGAGTTTCAACGAGAGTGTGAAATTTTAAAGGTATTTGTATCTTATTATTAATCTTTGTTCACCCGAGTGAGTACAATAGAGTACATCAGCCCTTTACATGCCAAATAAAACAGATCTGGTCTTATTTGAAGCGCAAGTAAACGACGGAGGGTCCAGGGAAGCGTTTTTTTCAAAAAAGTTGATAGTCGTTACACAATGTGTAAAAGAAGGCCTAAATTTGGGTTATTTTTGATGATTTAGTCTTAGTGTAATGGACTCCGTCGCCATTTCTTAACCGATCGGCACAAATTCAGGCTTATTCGACTTGTAATAGAATGAGGAGGGGCACATTGAGGGGGTTTTGGAAAACAAGTAGTAAGTAATATCTAAAACAGACATAAATTTGGCCCATTTTTTTATATTTTAACGTATTGTAATGAACCCTTCCGCCATTTCTCAACTCATCTCGCTCATTTTCGAACGCGACAATTGTGGTCACATTCGAACCGCAATTTAACGAAGACGACGCATAAGAAGCAAGTTTTACAATTTTGGAAACAGAAAACGCTAAAAACACAACAGCGAAAAAAATAGCACTGCGCGAGTAAATGTTAGGTATTGTAATGGGCAGAATGGGCTGCACCCCCATTTTGCGACTAATCGCGACGAATTTGGTCCCATTCAAACCGCCTTGAAACAAAGACGCCGCAGAAGTAACAACCTTAGCGATCACATGTCACGATGGTCACGTGTCACGATGGTCACGTGTCACGATGGTCACGTGTCACGATGGTCACGTGTCACGATGGTCACGTGTCACGATGGTCACGTGTCACGATGGTCACGTGTCACGATGGTCACGTGTCACGATGGTCACGTGTCACGATGGTCACGTGTCACGATGGTCACGTGTCACGATGGTCACGTGTCACGATGGTC
>JAQFZC010007175.1:0-11530 GCA_034695205.1 Dicyrtoma fusca | reverse complement strand
CGAAATATGTCCGACAATCCTACGGTTTTATCCTACAGTGGCTAACGATCGGATACTGTAGGACAGTTTTGTGTGGGAAGGGGACTGGATAGGTTTGAGCTGCACCCAAACTTAAATTTTTGCATCTACTGTGGCTCAAAAACGACATGCAGCCAGTGACCACAATTAGGAACCGTTCACATTACATAGATACGATGATTACTACTACAATATATTGATATATTTGAAAAATTAATCTTACAATCAGCGAAAGAACAATAACTTGTACTATTTATTTTGCTACTAAAGGTTATGTAATGTAGGGAGGTGGTTTAAAATGTAATTAAAAACACCACATTTTTAAGTCTTATCCAAATAAAAGGTTACCAAATCAATCCCGAAAACTTGCTGCTCAGGTTCCGCCTGGTCACTGTGTTTACCCGAGCATTCCTCAAGGATTTCTTCAACCTAAACAAGTCAGAAGTTGTTTAAGCTTTTTTTGTAGGTACTTTGTACTTTGTACCAACAACCAACGACCAATTTAAGACCAACAGTTAACAGGCAACAGTCAACAATAGTTTGATTCGATAATTTATCAGTTCATTAACAATGACATTAACCAGAGAGTGAGAAAAACGAAAGCAGATTAGGTAAATTAACATTCAACATATATTTAAATTTAATATTATGAGAGCAAAAGCAGTTTTTTTAACCTACGACCTACTTTTTGGAGGAGACGATTTAATGGTGGATTCTGCTGACGCCTTTCAGATTGAGCAGTGATTACAGCATCAAAAGCTGCAATGGCTTCTTGGGCAGGGTCCATTTTCGGCTGACCGTTGACCGTTGACCTGGGTCAAATAAATAACTTGTTAGTAATGTCAATGTCACGGTGTAATTTACGTTCACGTTAGTTAGCCAGAAGCTGTAACAGATCAATCGAAATAAATCGTGAATAGCTGAATAATGAAGCTGCGTAGTTCACACCTTCACAGCCACGCATTCACCAGTTGAGCAGCGTGTTCTGTTCTACGTATTTAAGTGAAATAAAGGAAAAGAACGAAACTCTGCCCCCTTCAAGAGAATAGATTCTGAACGATTTGAGCGAACGAATACAGAACGTTTCAATACTGCGCTGCCCAAAATCTTCGCTAGTCCAGTCCGATCCCGATCAAGTCTAGTCACGTCCAAAATCAAAAGCAGCTAGTCTACTCTAGTCTAGTCACACTTTTTTCGAGTCATACCTAGTCTAGTCTAGTCAACACAAAATCTACCCTAGTCAAGTCTAGTCTAGTCAACTAGCCAGCTATTTCTTAACATGGGAAGAATCGTGGCTAGTCTAGTCATGTCTAGTCATTTGTGTCTGCGCCTCTTGCTAGTCTAGTGTAGTCAAGTCACAAGTTTTGAAAGGGTCAGCTAGTCTAGTCTAGTCAAGTCAAGCGGCAACAAAAAGCGGAAAAGTCTAGTCAAGTCAGACTAGACTAGGGCAGCATTACAACGAATCTTTTTTACCCGGCCCTTGCCATACTACGACATTTAAACGTTATAGGGCGCCTCTGCTCTGCCATCAACAGCTTGGGGTCATTCATATATTACCTGCGTTATGTTTACTCGTAGTTTTTCTCAAAAGATAGGCTAAATAGGCTAAACAATTCTACACGTTTAGCAAAAAGTAATTTCAAAGGAGTCTGCAAACTGACTTAAAAAATGCGTTTCATTGAGTGAGTTAAGCATACACGAAAATTATCGAATAACACTTGTGATATGTGATAAATTCTGAACTTATAAATTTTGACTGGTAAAGTTTAGTGCAAATTGAATTTAACCTCTAGATCGGAATTGCTTTGGACTTTGGACATACGTGGCATATTATTAAACTTGTACTGACTGCATTTGTTTCCCACTCAAAAGTGATTACCGTAAATGCTCGAATAGAGCCCCTGGGGCTCTATATCAAATTCCCGCATTGCATTCCGCATAACATAATGCTGTGTTATGGCAGCTCCATGGGGGAGACACTTAGGGGTGGGGTTCTATTCGAGCATCTACGGTAGTTTACTTTCGGGTTCGAAGAAGCCCATAAGTTGGGCTCGTCAATAATGATTTCTGAGCTGAAGGGAATAACGGCGTCTTCACTGTTCCCTTCAATTTTAGTTGGTGGTTTATTAATTTCATCTGCAAGCTGATGGTCCCCGTAGTACTGCAGTACTACAGGGTATCCTGGTTACATATAACAGGGTACAGTGGACTAGCAACTAGCGAGACAATGAACTTCTATTTTTTGGGCCCAGCAAAATTATTGATTGCACACGATGTAGGTAGGTACTTGTTTCTACATATTTTCGAATTTTTCAAAAATCTCATAAAAAATGAAATTAAAACTCACGCCTAACCAAGAGGGAAGTTTTGAAGTTTTGTCAATCTGATATTCTTGGCAGTTATATTGGTAAGGCGGTCAACCAAAAGAAGGCCTTCTTCCTCTAATGCATAATGGCATCGATTTGCTCTATGCAGTATTGTTATTTGCATTAAATAACAGTCGTTAGAGTCTTACTCATCGTCAGTGACTTTGACAGACATTATGTGGAATTATAACAAACAAGCAGTAAACATTCCCTGGACGTGAAAACACATTAGGTATGTATTCTCCCGCCAATGGAAAAAAGATCTAAAGCGAATCTTGTTCCGTCCATTATGAATGGGGCGATTTGATTTGACGAACATCAGGCGGAATTACCTTCCTTCAGAAATCAAAGTACGACTGTAGGAATCGACCAAAAGGCTTCGATCATGTGACCCTAAAAATTAATTAAAAAATTTCAGTAGATTATAATAATCTTAATCGTTATATACTTTATGAAATGAGTTAATAAAAATAAGATGCATCTAATTATTTTCTTAGCCCAAAACTACGTGGCCTACGAAATCTAATCTATTAGGACTAAAAGCTCAAATGAAATAAAAATAACTATTTACAACCGTTTGAAAATTTTACAACATAATTCATTTGCAGGTAAAATGGCATAAAAAAGGTTTATCAAAATCAGAAAACCAATTTGAGAGGCGTGTTAAATGGGCTCTTAACAATTAATAAAACACTGGGTTTGAAGATGGTTTAAACCAATATAAGCCGGTTTCGACATCTGCATTGTGGCAGTTTAAAGGGTTAAAAGGGCTTAAAGTAGTTTAGACAGGCTTATAGTGGCTAAAGTGGTTTAAAAGGCTAAAAGTACCTTTAACTGGAACAAGTGCAGTTACTTGGCTGTGATGCTCCTTGAACTCCGTCGATGGTAGTGAATTCATGGAAACCGAGCACGTTAACTAGTTGCTAGTTCTTACCAAGACCGACCGTATTATACGGACAATAAGAAGTGTAATTTATTACGTTGTAGTAGTCTGTGGATGCAAAAAACTAGAAAACTAATAAATAATTGTGAATTCTATAAATCTTACAAACTCTATTAGAACAGAATAAGAAAAGATTTTACAGAGTTTAATGAAACTTTTTAGCAGTTATTGCCTCTTTATTTCAGTCGCAAAGGAGAAAAAATAAAGAAAAAAGGAGAAAATATGGACAGGTGCTGTTAACGGTGCAGAAGACTGGAGGTGAATGAGGCTCTGTGGATTTTGTTGCTACATCTAAACCTGAGAAAGCACCGCAAAGTGGAGCTTTCCACCAAGAAAAGGTGATTATTGAGCAATTATATCATTACTGTCAATGTATACTGGCCCAGGAAGTGCAATCACGTCCGGCACTGCTGAGAGTGTATAAAATTGAGGTGTTCATTTATCCCATTTTGCGTGCTAATCAATGGCAGATAATGCGACGGAAGGAACGGACATTTAACCTTTTCGAAACGGTAATATACTTAGTTTTTAATGCTTTTTAAAACGATAATTTCTAGTTTTCTGAACTTTTGAAAGTGTTAATTGTTTACTAGTTTTGACCGTTTTGAAAAAGTGGGATTTACTAGTTTTGATCGTTTTGGAAAAGTGTTATTTACTGGTTTTGACCGTTTTAAAAAAGTATTATTTACTAGTTTTGATCATTTTGAAAAAGTGGGATTTACTAGTTTTGATCATTTTGAAAAAGTTTTATTTACTAGTTTTGACCGTTTTAAAAAAGTCAATTTATAGAACTAAACACTTTTCTAAAGCATTATTTCCATGATTTCCTAGTTGCCAATAGTTTAATAGGCAAAAAGCAATCAAAGCACTAAATTATTTACAGTCCAGGGATTGCTGGTAAATAATAAACTTAACACTCTTCCTTCCCTTTTTACTGTTCCGAACACCTATTGCCAAGGCACTATGTACATACATACGCTGATTGATCGATCGTACGAAAAACAATTGGGAATTAGGGTTGGTAGAATTAAGTGAATTTAAAATAAAAGCAGCGGAGACAGTCTGTACAACAGTAATTTTATTTGTGCCCAAGAATCCTGAATGAATTCAATAGAGTAGAATATAACTCGATAATAATGCGAAGGAGAATGGGAAAAGTTGAAACGTAATTTATGTTCTGTAATGTGAACAGCACTTCTCACTATTCAGAGTGACTTGGATTTCTCTTGTTCATGTAATTCCTGTGTATTCCATACTGCTTTGATTTGTAGTCGAATCTAATCTGAATTGTAGGACAAGGCGACTGGGCTTGTTGTGAAGGAAATACGCATAGGTACTCAAGACTAGGAAGACAGCTGCGTTCAATTTTATGTCATTATTTTAATAATCTGTTTGGTTTGGACCGTATCGTGTCGCATTTATAAATATGTACGAGCGATACCTATAAGTATACATACAACGGCCAAAAATCGGTTATCTGACTGTAAATAATTATAGCTTGCATGATGAAAGGGAAGAGTTTAGTTGTAGCTACAGGAGTCGGGGTTCAATAATAAGCCTTCGACTAATTTTATTAAGATTATTATTGAAACAACAGTCGTTTTGTTATGTGAACGACCGTTGCTATACGCAGATAACTGCTTTTGCAGTAGAGTGCAGCGGATGGTGACCTCAGCACACGTTCCGCTGCATTCTTGTCTATCTGCCGTTAGCAAGTGCACACACTACTAGATATAGTTATGTATAATATTAACTATAGAGATGCCAAATACTGGATATAGAAATGTATAAGAAGTGCACGTCACTCCCAATTCCATGGGAAGATTAACCAGTAACATAATACGCACATTATAAAAAACTACCATTAAGATTTAACAACATGTCCACATTATATTTATGACCTTTATCCTATGTAACTAAATCCCGATCAATATTATAACAATTGTAATATTTATTAATGATGTAAACTAATACTACCATTAAAGATTGCCCAACACCCGAAAGTGTTGAGCATGAAGAAATGAACTTTCTCACGATGTAGGTGAGCTCCATTAGAATGGTGCTTCACCGTATTATAATGTATGTACATAGGCTTTGAACTCTCCGTAAGATTAGGATGGAGAGGATGCGAGGATTAACAATTGAGACTTCAATGAATAAACATCTCACTGCCAAGTGAGCTCCTGTATAATTTTGTCCGGAGGATTTTTCCTCCGAGTTTCTACTTCAATTTATTTACGTTCCGTTTCCCCCTTTGGGGAACGTAACAGTTTTTACACTAGTTCATTTTTTTAAATGGCTAGTTGCATAAGATTTATGTTCAACAAAATATAATATAGTCATAGTCACAAAATACAAAAATACCCTTTTATATTCTATAATTTTATTTTACAGGGGAAAGAAAATATTGAGAGAAAATATTATATTTTCCATCAAACTTACGGCCACATTTTTTATAAATGCCTAGATTATTTTATTAAAAAAACCAAACAAGGTACTCGACAAAATGTCTAAGAATTTTGTTTTCAATGAGACACAAAGTAATATTTGCATCACAATCATATGGTATTGCTTATATTATATTGCGTCATATAAATACATCATTTAAAAATCAATGTCTGCCAGCCATACCGACGAGTACCTATAGGACGAAATACAATGTACTGACACGGCAAAATTATTACACCATATGATAGTATTCGTACGAGTTTTTGTGTTTTTTGAATTTGTTAAATGCTATTACTTGTACTTGCTCTAAGGATTTTGTCCGTAAATGCGGATCCGTTCACTTGAGCTAATATATATAAGTTACCTATATATATTAAAGACGTTTTTCTTATTTGTTTTTACTATTTGGAGTGTCACAAGAAATATATTTATTTAATGTCAACCTTTTGTAATTATTGGACACTGGAACTGATTGACAAGTCTGTCATCATAAATAAACAAGAGAGGCAGATGCTTCTCTGTGCTTCCTGTTCCCTCATGCCTAATCGAAATGTATCCATTTGCATTCATTAGAGATGTACTCCGTCGGCGTTCTGGAAATTATAAGCAGAAACAATAATTAATTAATTTAAATTAGATAGTATATAGCAGCTTATAGTAAGGGCCAAACGTTTTTTACATGGAATTTTTACATAAAATAATGTAGTTTAGCTACTGTGTTTTGTTTTTAGAAATCGCAGAATTAGGTCATCCATTTTAAAAAGAAAGTGAATGAAGTTGGATGCATTGTAATGCCATAATGGCTGTCAGATTTATTAATGTATTAAAGTTCGTCGCAATTTAAATCTACAAATTAATTAAGCGGCGGTTGCCCAATACAAGCAAGCTGTCTAATTTCCAAAAAGTTTTAAAGGAAGTCAAAATTATTTTCTGTAAAGCCGCTATTTTTATAAACTTGCAGTTTACAGCTTAAACCGGCTTAAAGGCTTAAGATTAGTTACCTTGGACTTTGGATGAAAATATATTATCTTCGAGTACATACGTTTCTACTATTGAAAGTTGGATGATGAGATTTAATGTATTCAAGCAATCTTCATCGGATGAAGGCCACTGAAAGTTGAGAAATCCGGTTCTGAGAGGTGCTTCCTCCGTGCTTCCGTCTGAAACGATATTGTTGATGGACACATAATATTAATTTTAGCAAAAGTGGTTTTCCTTTGGGCTCTCTTTGCTTTCTTAAATAAAATAATGAACAACACAAAACTGTTCTATTTATGTATGTATATACCTATGAACTTACAGCTATGACAGCCGCCTAAACCAGTCCTGCTTTTAGCCGGTAAATGATGTAGAAACTAAAGAATTAAAATGAAGAAATCTATAATAACTTTTCTATAAAGTTAACATAGGTTTAAAATGTAATTTTGAGCACCGAAAAATACGACTGTGCTCAGAGCAAAGCAAAGAAGAAAGAAAGAAACGCGGTGGAAAAATTCAGAGGGGTAGTTTGGCTTCCCTAGTTTCCGTTTCCTGCCCTCCAGTACATGTATCAGTGCCCGGCTATGGGTATAGTTGTCCTATTTATTTTGGAAGGGAACTTTTGTTTTACCCATTACAATTACATACCTAATTTAGAAGGCCAGACGAAACGTGTGCTTGTATACTTACAGTCCACACTTTTTGATTCTACCTGTGGAAGATATGTAAGTATAAAGTTTGTTGAGGGCATTCAGGACGTACTAGTACTGTGCCACCCTTTACCTTCTTTATTGGAGCACACTGAAACTGAGGTGTACGAGATAAAGTTGCGTCACTTATACCTCTTCTGAACGCACATCATTGAATATTTAGTGCTTACAGCTTGATCGAGAGCATCGCATATATTATGTTGGTAGCAGAAAAGTTTTAAAATTGAACTATTCGAGTGTTTTGAAAGAATGACTAGGTATGAAGAGCAATGTATAGTTTCTTTTCTAAATATAGGAGTTTCCAGTAAATAAATTATATTTTCGTTAAAGTTAGTTGATGGTACAGGAACAACTCTTGAAGGCATTAACCACCAGCGAGTTCAGACGACTTGATGGTTAATAAATGCCCTGGGAAAGCACATGGAAAAAACAAAATATTGACGATTTGTCGTTAATTTATACGATTGCCGTTCTTCTCTCTTCTTTTCTCAGTTGGCACAACCTCCGCTTTAAGAATGACAGTTTTTACTGCTATAATTGGAATAAAACTTGGCAGCCTGAAGTTTTTAACAGGTTTTGTTTAATTTTTTAAGCATGTTATTATAACTGAATGTAAAATGCACAGAGGCGCAAACTAATTTACAGAAATCAGTAAAACAATTATATACCTATACACGACGTAACAATCGGGGACAGGACATAATGACTTGTTTACCGACGATTTAATATGTAACACCAGATGCACTTACCACGATGGTGAAGGCTATGCCTTATATAGTTTTCCTGGACTCTGCACTAGTTAGCGACACGAAAAAAAACGAAACTAGAAGCCCATGCTAACTTTTTTATAAAGTTAATCGAGTTAAAAAGCGAATTTTGAGCAGAGAAATAAACCGTGCAGGCAACCTGAAAGCAGGTAAAGAAATAAAGAAAGAAAGAAAGAAAGAAAATACTGTTTATTGACTGATTGATTGGCTTGGCTTTGGATTGGGGTTAACATTTCCACATTTCAATAATTAGGCATGCATAATTTAGTAGTTTCATAGCGGTTGTGTGCATAGCAGTTAGCAGTATAGTTGAGCTTGGCTATAGCTATAGGTATAGCCTACATGATATGGGCAAAGGGTGTGAATATTATTTTGAATTTTCAGGTATGACAAGGCATGCCTACTACGTATGTTGTTATGTTGACCATAGTAACAACTTAATAACCAATATTTTAATTGAAGTATACGGATGTGGTGGCATGAGAGACAATACGACGTACTTTTATGTATTTGAATGGGAAGGCGTCGGATACCTACCTTTACATATTTTCTCAGTCACCTCTTCTCCCAAGATGTGTTCTAAAGACCTTTGCATGCACAAATGATAGACTAAAAATCAATATATTTGGTCCTATTTGGATGTTCTTATTTTAAATGCGAATGTCCTTTAAATGGTACATTGCACATCTCATTTGTGCGACCGTAACCGGTAGCAATTTTATTTAGAAAATATTCGATTTTTGAAAAATGCAGAAAAAAGTGGGGCGAAGCGCCACATTAATTCTGTGGTGTTATGCACCACTTTAACGGAAATCGAGAGTAGATTATAGATCTGAACTTTGTTTTTAATAATTTATTAACAGCTTTCAAATTTTTAAATTTTGTCAAAAAATTGTTTAAAAAACATTCAAAAACGTGCTGTAATGCCTAAATTCAAGTGGGCTAACTTATCTTTGCTGAAAAAACTATGATATAAACCCAAATATGATTTAACACGGTGTACAAGCATTAATTTTAGTGCCAGTGAATTATTAGCTGGACACCGATTAATGCCCAGACAAGATTTATTTATTAGAGCAAATTATTTTGACAAATTCGTAATAAATATAAATATTCGTAACAATTGCAATTCAATTGTAACCGGGCAAAGACCACCCATCATAGGAAGAAGACATTATTCCTCTGATGGCGTCAATTTGATCTATAGCATATTGTTATTTGCATTAAATATTTTACTCATCGTCAGTGACTTTGACAGACATTATGTGGAATTATAACAAACAAGCAGTAAACATTCCATGGACGTGAAAACACATTATGTATTCTCCCGCCAATGAAAAGAAGATCTAAAACGAATCTTGTACCATCCATTTTATGAATGGGGCGATTGGATTTGACGAACATCAAGCCGAATTACCCTCCTTCACAAATCAGAGTACGACTGTAGGAATTGACCAAAGGGCTTCATGCGACCCTAAAAATTAATTAAAAAATTTCAGTAGATTATAATAATCTTAATCGTAATATACTTTATGAAATGAGTTAATAAAAATAAAATGCATCTAATTATTTTCTTAGCCCACAATTACGTTGGCTAAGAAATCTATAATTCATAAAAGCTCAAATGAAATAAGTATTTACAACCATTTGAAAGTTTTACATAATTCATTTGCAGGTAAAATGGCATAAAAAAGGTTTATAAAAATCAGAAAACCAATTGAGGGGTTACAGGGGCTAACAGTTAAATGGGTTCTTAACAATTACTAAAACACTGGGTTTGAAGATGGTTCAAACCGAAATAAGCCGGTTTCGGACATCTGCATTGTGGCAGTTTAAAGGGTTGAAAGGGCTTAAAGTAGTTTAGACAGGCTTAAAGTGGCTAAAAGTGGTTTAAAGGGCAAAAAGTACCTTTAACTGGAACAAGTGCAGTTACTTGGCTGTGATGCTCCGTGCACTCCGTCGATGGTAGTGAATTCATGGAAACCGAGCACGTTACCTAGTTGTTAGTTCTTATCAAGACCGACCGTATTATACGGACACAATAAGAAGTGTAATTTATTACGTTGTAGTAGTCTGTGGATGCCAAAAACTAGAAAACTAATAAATAAAAGTGAATTCTATAAATCTTACAAACACTATTAGAACAGAATAAGAAAAGATTTTACAGAGGTTAATCAAATTTTTTACGCAGTTATTGCCTCTTTATTTCAGTCGCAAAGGAGAAAAAATAAAGAAAAAAGGAGAAAATATGGACAGATGCTGTTAAGGGTGCAGAAGACTGGAGGTGAATGAGGCTCTGTAAATTTTGTTGCTACATCTAAACCTGAGAAAGCACGGCAAAGTGGAGCTTTCCACCAAGAAAAGGTGATTATTTTGCAATTATATCACTATTGTCAATGTATACTGGCCCAGGACCAGGAAAAGCAATCACGTCCGGCACTGCTGAGAGTGTATAAAATTGAGGTGTTAATTTATCCTGGTTTGTGTGTAAATAAACGGTAGAAAATCCGACAGAAGATACGGACATGAGTAGGCAAAGAGCAATCAAAGCACTAAATTATTTACAGTTATTCCACGGATTGGGCAAATTAATGAGCTAACACTCTTCCTTCCCTTATTACCGTTCCGTACACCTATGTACATACTTTGATTGATCGATCGTACGAAAAATAATTGGGAATTAGGGTTGGTAGAATTAAGTGATTTTAAAATAAAAGCAGCGGAGACAGTCTGTACAACAGTAATTTTATTTGTGCCCAAGAATCCTGAGTAAATTCAATAGAGTAAAATATTCCTCCACAATAATGCGAAGTGCGAAGGAGAAAGGTGCTTTGTTCATATGTCTTTGCCTAATTTATTGAATATTAGGAGACAAACCATTGGAATGTGCAAGCTTGTTTGTTTAAAGTTGTAAACTTGTGTATAAGCGATGCACGAGTTAAACTTAATTTTAAAAAGTAGCAAGCTCGTACATAATTATTATGTATATGTACATATGTAGACCATGCAACTCTGTGGACATGTTAAGGCTTCCACTTCAAAGACAAGTTTTGAAGATATTTTTTTATTTACTTCATTTCGTATACTTTAGTATTTAGTTTATAAATAAATAAGTTAACACTTAACACGAACCATGGCAAAACAAACACAATATAAGCTTCGTAAATCGTAAGTAGAATTTTAATTTCAAATGAGAATTAATCAACAGTCGTTTTTAGACTAGTAGTAGGGATTGCAAAACCGAAATGAAACCGAAACCGAAACCGGTTAAACCGAACATTTTAACCGAAACCGAAAATC
>JAQFZC010007174.1:0-11534 GCA_034695205.1 Dicyrtoma fusca | reverse complement strand
GGTAATTTCTAGTTTTGACCTTTTTGAAAAAGTTGGTTACTATATAGTTTTACATCTTTTAATAATAGTAATTTCTAGTTTTGACTCTTTTGAAAGTGTTGATTTCTAGTTTTGATCTTTTTTAAAAAGTCAGTTACTAGTTTTACATCTTTTTAAAAACGGTAATTTCTAGTTTTGACCTTTTTGAAAGTGTTATTTTGTACACTGCACACTTTTGTAAAGCATTACTTCCATGGTTTCCCAGCTCCGAATAGGTTAAGCATTCAAATGTTGCAAAAATCCACGTGCAATCCTACTGTTAGATGTGATAATGTCAAAATGTCTTCCGTCTTTGCCAGTTGAACAGCAGAGCGGTGGTTGGACTTACACTGGTGGCCAAGGAAGTTACGTCGCAGGCCCTCCTACCGGCTACTACATTAGTGCCGGAGTTCCGGTCTATGAAGGCTGGACTTACACTGGACAAACCTATGTGCCGGACTCCTCAGGAGGTCAGGGGCCCCCTGGACCCCCTGGACCTCCCGGGCCACCCGGTCCACCTGGCCCCCCTGGTCCTCCTGGCCCCCCTGGCCCAGGATACAGTTACGGGTCAGCTCCATCTGGAATAGTTACTTATTACAGTGCTGAACCTGTGGGCGCACATGTCCCTGAGTCATCCTCTGGTAGCTGGCATTATGACGGTCCCGTGTACGTTGAGGCGGCTCCGGCCTCGTACACGTATACAGCTAACACACACGCCCATGAAACTCCGCCCAGTGGCAGCACCCAAGGCAGTGAACAACAGTCTAGTAAAAGCTGGAATTCCACTTCCGGAAATGCAGTCAGTAGCAGCAGCAGCAGTAGCAGTAGCATGCAAAGTTCATCTCAAAGTGAACCTCCGTCTGGAGCTGGAAATAGTGATATGCCTACGGGTGCCTTCAACAGCAATTATAATTACCAGGGGACTCAGGGCGGGAACTCCAAGGCTGTCAAGAAAAAGAAGGAACAAAAGGAAAGCCAACAAAGTCAAAAAAGTTCAAGTGAGAGTCAAAAGAGTGAAAAAAGTCAAAAAAGTTCAAGTGAGAGTAAAAAAAGCGAAAAGAGTCAAAAAAGTCAAAGTTCAAGTGAGACGGCATCTTCTTCGACGACTACCAACGAGGGACGTGTCAACAGCGATCGACCCGTCTACGCTCCTGATGACGGTGACCACTCGTCCCCCTACGAGGTGGACCTGAATGGACAGAAACACGAGGGTGAGTTTACAGACTTCATCGAAACGAAGACGTCGAAACTGAAAATAGATCGAAATAAAAAGACATCGCCCGGGGCTGTCGCATTTGCCGCTGGTGGTTACAAAGAAGGTCCTCCTTCCGCCATTGCTACCAGCCACACTAGTGGAGACGAGATGGAGTCCGGGTCCATGGCAGCTGCAGGTTTGATTTGAAATTTTAACTGCTTTAACGTTGTATTTACAAATTTAACTAATTTTGTAAACATTTTTTTAAAATGCAATTTTCAATTTGATTCGGCAGGTAATGGTGGAGCGAAGGCTGTGGCAATTGCTCGGAAAAATGATGGAAAGTCATTCTATTCGAAAAGTAAATTCATGGTGGCAGACTCTATCAGTGACGACGAGGAACAGCGATGATGAGATTCAAAAATTAAGATCCCATTTAATTAATTACTTATGTATTCGATACGCTATTAAGAATTTGGCCGACTGTTATTATGACAGTTGATAAAATTTCTTTAAAAATAAAGATCAAATGAAACCAATCTATTTCTATTTACGAGTGTAATTTGTTTGCTGTCATCGCTTATTAAAACGTTTGTATTGTAATTTCCAGCCATTTTGGATCTCTCAAACGCAAACTAATAAAACTTTGTGAGAAAAAACTAAGGTGGAAAACAGTTTAATTTATTACTATTATTCTTTTGTTTTTTTTATTCAATTCTTTCATCCTGTTAAATACCTATGGACTCAGTAAATAATAAATAAATTATACACAACAGTACATTAAATATTTAGCATTCACAGTTCGCCTGACGTCCAAACATATATGTACATACACACTCATTCGAAATAATAATAATTAGGTAAGATTTACAAATAATAAAGTACTTTAAAAAAACAGAAAAAACAAGTACTTATGTAAAACGTACCTTATAATTATACATGTACAATAAATCTACAACTACAACTACGAAAATTAAAAAGCAGCTGTACGGAACAACTAGTACATACATTACATGCATATAATTATTATGTACATTTTTACAAGAGCTAAATAAAATAAGTTGATAAAACTGTGCAAACTGGCAAATTGGAGAATAATTAAGTAACATTAAAACTTTGAACAAAATTAACAACTGAAAAAAACAGAATGTTTTCCCCACTTATTTTTACGTCAAACATCACAGCTGTCAAAAATATATTACACATTTTCAACTTTAACCCAACTATTTAATTTTAAACTAAAATGCACGATCAGAACATAAATATGTAATACCTTTCTAATAAAAGTTTTGCCCGTGCCCGTACTATATGCTTCTTTGAGTTGCATTAAATAATATATATATGCTATAATAAATTATAAATAACTTAAAAATAAAAATGAATAGGCAGCATTAATTATGAAATATAAATCAACAAAAGAAAAACCAATTTCGTTTGATTAAGCAGCCTTGTTTCACATTTTCCTGAATATGAATTTGTAAAAGTAAATATTATGCTGAATGAATATTTTGCACTCTTGTATTGCTTCCACCTTCAATCGAAACATAATTAAAACTGAATAACATAAAACATAAAAAACCTTAACATTTCCTAACTTTAATGTAATAATGGGTAGAAACTGTGAAGTTGATAAGTTACTAACAAAAATAGCAAAATAATAATAATACTAATGATGGAACTTATTAATTAAGTTCAAAACGAAAATAATTAAAAGCAAACAAATTCAAGATATTTTTGGCAGCTAAGCCATGTCGTCTCGTCGGCGCGTAGATTGAGCGGAACTTTAGAATAATTGGAAATAAATAATTGACGAAGTAATTACGCACATTTGATACATGATTACTGTATTTATGTATTTAATATTATTAATATTATTATTATTATTAATTTAGTTATTACATATTTCATCAACGTCAGTAGCTCAGAATAGAATAAACTAGTTATCTTTATCCATTTTAAAAGTGTACACGTTCTCCTAGGATCTGGTAAGTGGTAGTGGTAGTTTAGTTTTAGTTGGTAGTTACTTGCTTTTAAATTTAAATACATAATAATTATTAATTGCACTAATTAACTTTAACTATTATAGAAATTAGTTTAATTTAAGATTAACGCTACAACTACTCTAATCGTAAGTTAGATTTCTTACTTAACCATTAACGGTAGTAGGGAGGTAGTTTATTAATTAGCATCTTTAGATTTAACCTTGTCATTAGTTTTAGTTTTAGTTTTGTTATTAATTAAATCAAAAGTTTTGTATTTGAATCGGATCGTGTGGTGAACGTGAAAGTGATCGATCGAGAAGTTTACCTTTTAGGACGCCATTTCACTTTTTACATTTTTTTTTCAGTTTTGAAGTTAAGTGGAAAATGGCGATCACTAGTGATCCAGATTCTCGAGAATCTGATGAAATGATCATATAATTTATTACTATTTTTTATTAGTATATTTATTATACTATTGGTAAGTTGAAGTAGGATAGTTACTTACTTTTGTAATTGCTATAATAATTAATTGTTATTATTATTATAGTTTGTTGTTGTTGTGTATTGTATTGTGTTTTTGTGGGTGGTACAGTTAGTAGTAAGTAATTTATTATTACTATTACCTAGTTGATATTTTAATGTATTTTATTAGTATAGTATCTCTTGTCTATGTATACTCTATATAGTTATTTTACAACAACGATTTAATTGCTTATAAATTATAATAAATTAATTAAATTTGTGTAGTTATATAAAATACAAGGTACAATACAGAATTACTACTCACACAAAAAGGATTCAAGATAATTTAATGAGGACGATGCAAGGACAAGACAGTGTACACTTTGACATTTTTTACGATTATCATTTACACATTTTTTTTCTAGATTTATGATTAACTTCTCTACTAAATTATGTGAGTACTAACATACGATTTCGATAATGTTTAATTAGTTCATAATTATAATTATTATAAAGTACCTAACTATTGAACAGACACATTGACGAACTAACTAATAGTAACTTGAGTAGCTTTTCACAATAGACAGTAGACAGAAGGTCAAGATACTATATTTTTCCACTATTTTTCCCTCTTAGTTGTTAGTTGTTAGTTTATGAGTAAGTTAATGGTAATGTTAATGTTGAATGTAGTTTTATTGTTTCATTCAAAGTAAGTAAGTACGTCATTAGTCATTATTTAGTTATTAAGTTTTAACACGAAACTATGAATTCTTTTCATTATCATTACTCATTATCCGTAATCAGTATTCCTCTTTCTTCGAAGAATTTCCAAGTTTTGATAATTTGTTGTTAAATTATAATAATTTCAAATTATTTCTCAAACACGCACTTTTCAGTTTCACACAATTCACTGCACTACTACTAGTACTGGTCACACACACAACAAACTTTCATTGTAGATTTATTTTTAGGTAGTATTATTATTATTAGTCTATTATTATTAATAATATATTTCTACATTTTTATCACTCTCTACTTTTTACCCAACACTTCACACGACAGATCAAAGATCAGATCAGATCAATTTAATAATGCGAAACACTTAATTTCCAAGGGAACATTTCCTAGGGGAAGAATAATTCTTTACTAATCGTAAGTATATCATAAACTTATTTGCTAGTTGTAATTAATTTGCTAAAGGGTTAATGGATGATGCGTCAGATGCGTTATCTTTAAACACAATGAAATTAATAGTAATTTATAGGTTTATAGCGCTAACACGAACACTAAGGAAGTAATTAATTTAATTAGGGTTAAGTAATTTAATCGTTTAATCGTTTATTGTAGGACGCTGGCGATAAAATTTAATTTCGATTTATTTTTTTTAAGTACTATATTTATTTCGAAACCGATAAAATCTAGACGCATAATAACGAATTTATTTTAATCGAACTAATTCGAAAGAACCTAGGTGTGCGCTAATCGTAATCGTAATCGTAAATATCGTGTCTTGTTCTAAAGGATTTCAAATTTTCGAATTTGAATAGAAATGGAAGAAAAAAATGCGCTATTTGGAGGGCAAAAAGCATGCATGAAAATATAAAATTTATATAATCTTTTTAAGATTAGTGTACCATAATAATTTTAGTAGTAGTACTTAGGTATTTTAAATCGTAATCGTAGTTTCATGATCAGTTATAAGCCGCTTGTTCAATCTGATTTGATTTTTGAATACTTGATTACTACATTTTTCCTTGATCACTGAAAATATTCTCATAAATTGTATCTTAGATAGAATAGAATCCTTCAAGCCACCACTTTTTCTGTCCTTAACTTCACATTTTTTTCAAGCGCAACTCTCGCAACTCTTTGAAAATCCTGTCACATGAGTAATTAATTCTCATCACAATAATAATATTATGTTATAAAATATAAAAGAGGTAAAAATGTTTTGTTTTTTAATTTGTACACATACGTTTACTATAATTATAATATACTATAATTGTATATAGTATAGTTATAGTTATAGCATAACTAATGTAAGTTTATTACTACAGAGTTCATAGTCATTCTAGTCGTAGTGTGGCTGTGTAGGTATATTATCCTAATCTTAATTATTTTTAAATCCTATTTATTTTTAAATCTAAAGGATTTCCATTTTATTTTCCTTATGCTATAAATATTAGTGCATTTATTTCTATTTTTAAGAAGTTAACACTGTATTTCTTCCTGTTTATCTTTAATTGCTAGATTGTCCCAATTTCTTGTTTTTTGAATTTTGAGTTTCAAATCTGTCGTCAAAAATTTTGTTTTTTACTTTAATGCCTATTTAAATTTTATTTATCTGTCTGCCTGTCAGCCGTCAGCTGTACTTCGTTACTCGTTATGATTTGTATTTGTAAATTTTATTGCAATTTGTAAAGATAGTAAATTATGTTCTTTTATTAGTACAAACTCACATCTGATCTGATATCTGCTTCTATGTATATATTTTATTTCTTTATTTTTATTTTTAGAATGTCAGGCTTTTAAAAATTCACAAGTTTATTTTCTGTATTTAAAAAATGCTTTCAAGAATTTCCGTTTTTCCAGAATAATTCAAGTAAATCTTACAAAACGGACAGGGCAGGTTGATGTTTTTTAGCTTTTAATTCTCATTAATTATGTTTCCCCTCATTATAAATTGCAATGGCTAAGTACATACCTACTTACTTATTTCCTGCATTTTAATTTACTATAGTTGTAATAATGATAACAAAATACAGATTTTTGTAGCATGTTTTTGAATTATTCCTTTAATTTAATTTTGACTCATGCTTTTTTGCTCAAGACATGATTTGTATTAATTTCTTTTTTCCTTTTGAAACCTCAACTGACGCACAGAGAGAAGAAATATCTTTTGGATTTGAATGCCTGGAAATCTGAATCTGAATTGGGAATTGAAATTGACTCGAATACTCTCTCGTGTTGAAAAGAAAATGAGAATGTAAGTACATATACACCTATGATATGAAATAAGTCTACACAGTTTTATTTTTTTTCTTCTAATTACAGTAAACATGACGTTGGTAATTCAATTTTAAACACTAATTAAAAATGTACCTGATTTAAATATGATATTTTATGTCGATATTTTCGATGACCGTATATTTCGCCTGTGACGGCCTTTCGACTTTCGACTATTGGCTACCTATATAAAAGCTTAATTGTTAATAATCTTTACTATTTACAGTTTGAACCTGAAATTGTCGACTCATGTCTTCTCTCGAAAACGCTTCCTTGAAAACCGTCAGCATTTTACTGAAGAACATGTTACTTAATTAGTTTTTAATTAATAATTACTACAACTTGAAAAAAGACATCTACATGCATAGGTACATTTAATATTTAAATGAGTATCATTACATTAAATTACTAAACATACCTCCGTCCTTTTTCTGTACTTAACCCACCTAACTAACTACAATAATGCGCAATGCTCTAAAGTTTGAACAATAATATTATTGCCTAGTTAGCGACAGACTGATAGAACAACGTTAAGTTTCCATCCAATTTTGAATTCCTCTTTTTAATTTATTAGTATTGTTCAAAAATGATTTGACGGCTAGGATTTAGTGCAGTGCAGTGCAGTGTATAGAAAAACGTACAAGTGATGGATGCATTTGTGACAAATTACATTTTTAGCCTACACTATAGTTTCTACAAATGGTTGAGATTCCAAGTTGTAATTGAAATATTGAAAGAATGTACGTTTTTGCCCTAAACTACCTACATGTGTAAGTACAGACTACAGACCTACGTCTAATTACTACATTAATTTTAATAGTATAATAATTACCTAGTGACAATTACAAATACATATACAATACAACATTAAATGAGACTCTGTGATCCCTTAAATCTTGAGATATATATTGTGTCATCGATTGATATTTCTCAATAATCGATAATCTATTTTTGATATTTCAACTTCGAGTACTATATGGTTCAGATTTGAGATTCATCAGTGTCTTTCTTATTTAATGAGATTTTTGAGCTCCGTTTTGCCTACATGTAAAGGTTCTACACCTTCATATATACTATAACTATTATTACATATATACTCACTATAGTTTTCTGATATACCTCACTATCCTAGTATAACTATAGCTATTCACAACTATAAGGACGTTAAAAGATATATACCTATCTACTTTTTGTCCAAAAAACCCTGAGGTCAGACGAGAGTGTTATTTGAAGAAAAAAAAGGGTCAAAATTCAAACAGTTTAGTACATATGTACTAGTATGTATTTATGGGTAATGGATTGGTAACAGAAAGTATGTATTTAGTATTACCTTTCAGATTCAGACATTTTTGTTTTTCTATTTTCCCTTTACAAAGAATTTTAGAATGATTTATAAAATCCTTTAAATTCTCTTCTGAGTCAGTTGAGTTTTTCATTTCTGCTCACTATTACAGTGTTTTTTTAATTAGTGGGTGTGTGAGTGTTGGTTGTTTTTTGTTTTGGTCGCTACGGTTGGATTTGGATTTAACATTGTGTGTCCTATTCGTATTTAATTGCAGTTTATTTTTATCCATTAATTATTATTCATCTTAATGTAATTAGAAAAGGTTAAAGTAATGTGAATGTGAGTACAGCTGTATAATATATATTTTATTTTGACTGTTAACTTTAACTTGTAGATTTTAGTGTTTAGTGCAGAGTATTATTTCATCTTATTGATTTCCATTTTATGTAAGTATAGATGGGTTCCACATTTTTATACGTTAGTAAATTAATAATATTATTAAATTTAAGTGCTTGTGGTAATTATTATTATTTATTTAACTCACCATTACAATTATGTACTAATTAAGTACTCACGACCTTACTTAAATCCTTTTTAACTATGTAATTATCTATCCTTTATTTGTTTCATGGAAAACATTGGTGAGGAAGCAAAATGTCCATAGTTAGTACTATTTTTTAAATCTAATAGTTTTTAAAAATGCCACATTTATCTTTGTCACAATATGTACGGACTTACTCATGAATTCATAGCGCTGTCGAAGAAATCTGTAGATATTACTCTATATTTTATGTTACATATTATTACTACTGCCCAATAACTAACACTACCCTAAAAGTCTACGTAATTAAATTAGTGTATAATTAATAATTGTAACAAGCACACAATCGTACCTAGTTAAATTAATAATATTGTAATTTATATAATACATAGTGTATAGGAACGTCTGCGGAATGTTCAACGGGGCCAACGATAACCGTATAATTTAGTAGTAAGTATAATTAATTTAATTTAATTTTAGTTTACACTACAATAATGCGGTACAGCCAGTGCCAGTACCTCAAAATGACTTTCTTGTTTCACCTTCTCAATTTAAAAAAGCAAAAACAAAAACAAAACTAAAAACTTATCAAATATAGGAAATAAAAGGGAATTTGAAATAGCAACTTGTACTCTTTTTTAAAGTTTAAAGTTTTTGAAATTCACAAGATTCTGCTGCTCTGCTCTAACGATAATAAGACTGACGATAATTCGTCAACGTAGGTTGGTGCCATCGCTTTTGGTTGTTCGTCATAATGTCGTTTGGTGATTGTGATTAAAATTTAAAGATTTTAAATTTCAAAAATTCTATTTTTCCCATAAAATAGTTTGATTTTTGTGTGTGTATGTCATGTACTCAACAGATCAGTCATTTTAGTGTTGGAAATCACTAATCGAAACGGAAACAAGAAAACAAAAAGAGACATTTTTAATTAAATGGAAGCCGACGCATCAATAGTACAGCGCAGCGTTACAGTAGTTCCATCACCCCCCCCCCCCCGAAGTAAGTAAAAAAATGTTCAACAAATACATAGTGAAATTTTGGAATGCAATGAAATAAAAATAAAAAATAAAATGACTTGAGCAAAAACGACAATAGACAGTTTTTCCAAGCAGGTAAGTATATAAGTACAATTTAGTATATTCATCATCATTAAAATCATTATTCAATATCAACATTACATAAATAATAACTTAATTGTAAGATAAATAAATACAAAATAAAAACAAGGATTACTTACATAAACAAAACAAAAAAAACAAAACTGACACTGATCCAACCCTCTTGAACTTTTCAGGTTTTTACATTGTAATTGTAATTGTAAACGTAATGGAAATAAAATAAAATAATTTTAAAAAAAAACACAAACACAGGGATAATAATAATAATAGAAATAAAAAAGGGATAGACGAATTATTATTATTGGATGAGGAACCGAATTTTAGCAAAACTCAGATCAGTTCTTCTATACATAAATAATAATTCTACACCTCACTCACTTACTTACTACAAATTATTACACCTTCATTTTATAATAATAAATAATATTATATGAGATCAATCGAAAATAGCAGTGATGGGTTGCAATAATAATAATAATAATAATCTATTTAATGTACTCACTACTTACTATTTAGTATTTTACATAATAATATTATAACTCAGTGATTTCTCTTGCACAATTACATACAATGCATAAGAAGCCTTGGATTGCCAGGCTTAATTAATATGTGCTTATAATTAATTAATTAATTAATAGTTTTCTTTTGTAAGTAACATACATTTCAATAGGACTGGCAATCACAAGTTCAGTTCAGTTGCAATGTAAAGTACAGTTAAAGAAATGCTGGCTGAGATTGACATAATATTATTCATATAACTGGCACGGTTTCAATTTCAAATTAAATTAAATTATTAGATGATGTAATAATAATTATGAAATTATATCTTTGGCAAATTAACAATAATAAATAAACAATAATAATTGAGAAATGATGATGTGAGAAGGGAAGGAATTAACAAACAAATTATAATAAATAATAAAAAAGGGGCACAGTTTACAGTGCAGTGTACAGTTCCAACACACAGTAATATAATTTCAAGAAGTTATTAACACAAAACCACGTAAGTTTTTTTTCTTTCTTTTACAAATTATTACTAAATAATAATATTTTTATGACACTTACAAAAGTACTATGCATTATTTTATTTTCACATTTTCACACTATATGGAGATCGTAGAGCGTACAGAAGATATTTTTTATACTTATTTTAACCGTTGATGTATAATTATAGCTTTCTTCAAAAAAAAAAAAAGAAAAAAAGAAAAGCTTTTTCTACTTTCTACTTTATTTTCCCCTTGTCTTCAGCATTGTACAGTACAGATACAGATTACGATACGATTCAAATATACATACACAGATAAATATAGAGAGACACAACTAAACTACCGCTCCTTATTTCCTCTTCCCTCATATTTTTTTTTGATCTACAAAATAATTCTAAAACACTTTATTTACTCATTATTTTTAATTAATTTAATTATTAGTTTTTTTTTTATCTTCGTCGTCGTCGTCGTCTTTTTCTTCGTATTCTTCAATGTTTTCCATACAATGTATAAAAAGATTTTTTGATTTTGAATTATTTTTCAATTTTTGACTTTTTATGTCATCTTGAATTTTTTGACGGTTCTATATATGTATGTATATAATATGTACCTAGGTATGTATGTGTGTGTGTGGGGGGCTTCTTGAAGAACTTTGTGAGAAATTCCATTGAAATTGAAAATCTTGGCTTCTTATCTTGAACTCACTCACTATATTTTTTTCTTGTAATTGTTTTTTATGTATGTATGTAGGTATAGGTATAGGTAGTAGGTAGGTAAGTTTATTTTTGTGATGTCCAATGTAAAATGAATGTCTCTGGTTTTAAGTATTTTGGATATTTTTCTTTTTTAAAAATTACATGTCGTAATTATTATGTTAGTTTATGGCACATGGAATGAGAGATTTTATTTTTTATGACTTTGACTCTGTGACAATTTTT
>JAQFZC010007173.1:0-11534 GCA_034695205.1 Dicyrtoma fusca | reverse complement strand
GCTTGCAATGGAATTAGTGCCCGGGTCCCTAATAGTGCCCTGTCCCTATTTGTGCCCGGGGTCTTAGCTCGAGTTTTAAAATAATGCCCGGGGGGCACTATTTGGTGCTTTACGGTACCTAGGTATATTTACGGGTATTTGTAGTTTGCAGTGTCACTTTGGATTTGGATACGGGCTGTCGAGGGTTTGGGCTGAAACTGAAGCTGCAACGGCAGTAACAGTAAAAATGAGGGGAACTTTGATATTTTTTGTTGAAATGAGATTTTACTATTTAGACTATGTACCTAGACCTACCTACCTAAGCATTGTTGAGAGAGCATATATACGTAGATTGTAAAGTAGGTAGGTACCTTCCTTTGAAGATAAATACGAATACGATTTTCTAATAATTCTCATATGATCTCTCGTAAAAGTTTTATGATAAATGTAAAAGGGAATCAGCTTAGCCTGAACAAAATTTAGCAGAGGGGTCATGTTATAATGTATACTACAATACTGCTGACTGCTACTATACTGGTGCTTATGGGACGCAGCAAATATTTTCATGATAGAGTACCTCTCTATAATAATATATATCTATAGAAATAGGTACATAGTTACATGAGTAACTCGTAAGAACATATTTCATGGCGATGGTAGGTACATATGTATGTATGTAGTACAGGGAAATTCTGAAATTCTTCTCTGCTCATTGTATGAACTGCGGAGCTTTCCTCCTTTTATTTTTCCCTGTAAAATGCATATTATATTATTATTGTTGGTAATATGGGTATCCGGCATCCGGTCTATTCAGCTTAGGTAGATATATAACTATAGATTTTCCCGAGCATATGTATGCTACATCAGTACGTGCACATTTTTCATTGATGTACCTAGTATTATTATGTACGTACTTATATATTTTTGAACAACGTTTTTTTTCATCGGTTTGACACTAAATGATGGATTTACTACTGCTCCTTATAGACGTGACTAAATACGTAATAAGAAGGTTTGCTCTTTGCTTCACCAATAAAATCCCCAAGAGATTATTTTTACATCATTTGATACCTAAAATCTTTTTTCTCCTTCCTGCATGCAGGGGCTCAGAATGTGCCCAAACCATCTTTCATATTTTTCAAATGAACCTCGAGTCTGTGTGTCTGTTTATTAACGCCAGTCTATTTGTTATGTTTTGAAGAATTCTCCAAGATTTATTTTTGAGATTTTCGGGCTGAAAAAAGTTTTCCGTATACAGATAAGTTTTCCCTCTTATTACATGCATAGTACTACTAGGGAATAGTACTCCTTACTTGGTACCGTATAGACTGCACTACCCACTTTAGTATTGCATACCTGAGTTCGCTTCTCAGAGACAGTGAAGTGGTAGCCGTACTGTATTCGTATGTGTGAATTGGCCACATTAATTTTTTGGTTTTAGTTTCAAAAAGTTTTATGACGACTTGCTCCAAAAGTTTCCAGTTTGAGACACGCAAAGATTATGCGAAGAAATGTGAATCCAAGGGAAAGAAAGGGTATCCGTGGCAGGGAAAGTAACAATGAAATAACGAAAGAAATATGATGAGGCTATCAATCAAATGTCGTATAGACCATACATAGTATATCCCGAATCTTGTGTAGCATCTCGTCTCACAGAGAGCCTTCTCATGAGCCTTGGATACTTTCCCTTGTCTGCATTGTTTTTTTTATCTTGAAACCATTTTGAAAACTTTATTTTCCAATGAGATTACATTTCCTAGCAACGACGGAGTTTTACCATGCACTAGTTATCCTAGAAAACAAAACTTGAATCAATTTACTGTAATAATACATAACTTTGGGATCATTTAATTATTTTTTTCAACCCATAGTCAAACTTGGGCGTAGAAACTCTTCAGAAGCAGTTCCTCATTGTCAAGAATGAAACGAATACATCCCACGTCATGGAATTCGGTGATCGAAGACTTCGAGCTCTTCATGTTTCGGAGTTCCTTGGAATTACCAACATGGACCAGTTAATTCAACATGAGCCAGTTGAGGTAAGTGCCTATAGGCATCTTCTTGAAGCAATTTGTAAAGTAACTATTAACTTAATTAGTGGTTAGCACTAACTGCAATTCAACTAGCGATAAGTGATTACTATATAGGCTTAAAGTTCATGTCCATGCAGTGGGGAATACTATGCTGTCAAGCATCAAACCCTTGCCGTAGGATAATTACTGACATTTCAATTATGAAAGAATCTTGCTAAGATGTTAAGAGCCAGGGCTAGGAGGGGTAGTGTTATAGCATATGTACATTAGGCATTTGTTAGATGTATAACTCCAGTTCTTTGATGGGTGAGTATTTTCTTAAGAAATGATAGCTAATGCAGGTAGGTAATTCCTTTCATTTCATTTCATTGTACTGTATTTTATTGGGGGAAGGTGGGGTGACGGTTTTCGAGAAAATAGATTAAAATCTTGTTTGTAGTAATAATAAAGTAGATTAAATTTTGGAATTCTCGGGACATAAGGGTGGTGAAGGTGTACAGTATTAGCTGTAGCTGTAGGCTTTGCTCATAGTGTACAATACACATTACATAGGTAGACTGTATGGGTATTGGTATCTATTAAAGGACCTTGCAAAGTTGATGTCATAATACGTGTGGTTGGGTACATCTTATTAAAGAGCGGCAACTATTATAGTTATTCCTTTTCAAAAATTACAAAATATTGTGTATGCGCTGGTACCAAAGATGTAAAATGCGCTGTTAAAGTTCAAAAAGTTTCGGAACTTGAAATTAACGTCTATTAAATATGGCATTTATTGATACTACCGTTTTCTAGAACGTCAAAACATGATAGTGTTTTCAAATAGGGCCAGAATATGAAAAAAGTGTCTCTAAAAGACATCAAAAAATGCTATTACTTTTTAAAATATATGAGACCATAATATTTGCAAAGCCCCTACGAGCTGCGGAATTAGAAAGAACCATTGACTCGCTCTGGCCATGTAAACTGTGAGGAAGGGGAATCTTAAAGCCAAAGCCAAGAACCCATTACAATTCGGAAAATAGTCTGTCATTTCCATGCCTGTATCTCCTTTTCCCTTTAATCCAACTCATTTACCTACTAAGTGCTAACGGATCTCATTCCCGTCCCCGTCTTTCTCTTTCTCCGCCTTTGTAGCTTTGCTTTCTCCACGTTAAGAAGACAGCGACAGACGTCCGTACGTCCCGCTCCCGCTCTGCTCTGACGCTGCTTCTAACTTTCTCTTGTCTTCCGCCGTCTTCAAATCCCTTCGATTTTCATTTCCACATTTCCTCTCAAACCATCTTCTTCTATTCCAACGACTTCAATCGTTTCAGTTTAAAAACACAGACAGCCTCAACAGCCGTCACTACATAGAACCGTACTTATGGATATATGTAGAAATCCTCGTTGACAAGAAGCAAAGGATGCTATCGACATTCTAGTTTTTTATGGAAAAAATCTTACAACGCACTTTTCTCTAAAAAATTGGCATAAAGCTCAATGTCCGACAGTGCGCAATCTTAAATTTCTTTGGTATAATTAAACATAGAATGAATAGAATGATTTCAGTCTCCACAAAAATATCGATAGCACATTTTGCAGTCTGGACACGTAGCTCACAAATAAGAATATCTTTTATTATGTGCATATTACACTTATAGGATGCACGTATATAGAGAGAGATCGTCCTGAAAAAACGTCGAATGAGTCGTAGAACAGATTGACTGATTTTTCTGGCAGTAGTTGTCTTTAATGGACTTTAGAAATTAGACGAAGAAACATTGTGCTGGGGTAGGGGAAGTGGTCTTGTCGTACCGTAAATGTTATTTTTTGGCTCAGTTGGAATTGGAAATCTCGTCAAGACCACACCACACTACACACTCCACTCTTAAGTCCTCACCAGCCACGTGCAGATGCATACGGAAACATACACACCAATACTAATAGTAAACTTGAGGATTTAAGTTGAGGACAAGGAAAACTTTCTAATTTTCTTTCTTCTTGCAAAATTATTTCTGGCCATGGTTGGTCTCGGCTCTTGTTTTCCGTCTATAACAGTCACAACCTACAGGGGCATGCATAGGTGGCTAGTTATTTTTCTGACGAGCCGAAAACATGTAAGTACCTACATAGTATACCTATATACTATATACATATGGGTACTTTTAGTGTAGAATGTGTTTCTTGTCTAAAGTTTTCACTCTTGATTATGTGCATACATACTAATAGGCGAGGGGGCTAGAGGGAAAGCCTTACTAACTGCTTCTGTAACTGCACACAGCATTATCTTGAGGCTAGCATAATGTAGCTAGTCTAAGTTTAGAGTGAGGATTGGACGTGAGGAGGGAGAAAGAAAGGCTTTTAAAAAAATTGCTAGGAGCTTTTTCAATATGAAAAGCATTAAGTCGTCCTCGTCGTTTCTGCCGTCGCCATCGTCATCGTCGTTGGTCTGACAATAAGTTTCCAGGACGATGAGGAGATGAAGAACTCTATATAATTACTTTATATGTAAATCTTTATTTTCTAATAAGAAAAGTTCAGATAAAGATTGTCATGGTGTTAGCTCCTTGTCTTCGTTCTCGTCCTCTTCCTGATACTGGCTCTGGTTTCTGGTCCTGGCTCTTGGTTTTGTCCTGCTGTTTAGCTATAGCTATATGCATATAGGAAGGTACATATACATATGTATAGCGAATATAATGCGTTGCCATGACTATGGAGAAAGTATTAAAGGAGATCTTCTTTTCCTTTCACCGTACAATTGAGTCTCACTTCTTAGAGTTAGTGCATTACCTACCTAGGCAGATACATACAGCCCACTAATGTTTCAAGGGATAGGAAATATTTGGAGGGGGTTGAAAGGGAAAACCTTTTGAATTTTCGTATGGACCAAAGTTTCCGCTTTGAATTTTAATTGATTTTCATTAAAGTTTTCTTTCCAACACACGCGGCTGAGCATTGATTTTGATTTGCGGGAGAGTCGAGGGGTCTAGATAGAGCCGAGTCTATGGAGAAGCAAGAGAAAGCAGTTTAGAGCGTTCCCTTCCCTTTAGACAGACATAGACAGAGAGAGAGAGAGACTGAGCTGAGCCTATTAAAAGAGTTTTTGAACCGACTTCTTTATTTTCTATGTGGGGAGATGGTGAAGGCGGTAGGGCATAATGCATTCAAGCCTCACTCTGATTACTAATTATCGCTCTTAATCATATCTGTACAATTAGGCGGACATTTTATTCATATTCCTATACATTAACCTTCACAATTCTGTATACCAATACCTGAACCGACAGACTGTAGACAGAACGCTCTCCGATTTGATTTTACAGGTCCTCAAGCTTAAGAGTTGGATTTAAAATTAGAATTAGAACCCCAACATTAGAATGCCCTTATGTTCCTAATCCGCTGAAATTGTGAAAGGTTCTATTCGTAGTTGAAAATCAATGTAAAAAGGTGGGCTCGTAGCCTAGTTTGCACCTGGAAATGGGGGATGCGATGTAGTACTAGTGGGATAAATTTATATATGTATATTCTAGTTAGTGTAATTCTATTTTGAACTGACTAGTGAGATTGGATCGATTAAAATCCATTCCAGAATACGCCCTAATCATATAAGTTCACTTTATAACCTTAATCTATGTAAGGGATTTAATGCACCATTACGTTTAAATCTGTTTATAGGAGTTAAGCAGTAATTGCATATAATATGAGCGTATCAACTATAGTACTAGCTAAGGGCATAATGTATGGGAAATGGTATGATATGATATATGATCTCCATTATGTTAAGTACTAATACGTGTATTACTTAAGCTCTCGTTCTAAGTATAGCAGGATTATCTATACTTATTGGAGTAGACCTATCTCTGCCTGGCATTGCATTGCAGTAGGTCCGGAGTCCGGAGGCATGTTGGTTTTGCCTTTAGTTTTAGTTTACCGATTTAAATTCAATGTGTGTACGATTTCAGCTGGACGCGATCGAGGTGGTGGATGTACCCCGAGTTCTACTCGAGCGGAAATTATCACGAGCTGAAAGTGTCGAGGAGAAAAGAGAAGTGAAGCAGAGACTTCATCGATTACATAAAGTAAGTAAGCTCCCAACGCAACCTTGTCTACCGTATAATATGTATACCTACCTATGTACATACCACATACTACGCCTATGCTTTCTATTTACCTATAACCGTTTGCTATTTTATTACTGAACATACTTCATGCAGCTATGTATGTACATGTCTGCGTAGGCCTCACTACCTTTCACCACAGTTTCCTTCTTTCACCATCCCTTTGGCTACTTACATACTTTCACTCTCTATTTCCTTTACAACAAAATGGTAAAATCCTAAAACACATTCCATCCCATTCCATGAGTATCCTTAGTCCTTATTAACTGCGAATTATCCTTGAACATTGCATTAGTCAACACTGTAGGCTATAACTAAAAAGTGTACAAAAAAAATCAAGTATTAGTTCCATTTCATTTGTTTCAAGATTGGACGGTTATCATTGCAATTATTCTCATGATTATTATTATCGTTTGCGGGCTTCCACTACAAAATCTACGCGATAATAAAGGGTTTATTTAGATGTGTGTACATAGTAGTTTGCCTTGAGATACCTCCGTTTCGTTTACTTTACATGGCATCCCAAGAAAAACAGTTCCAGTAGAATCATCTTGCTAGGTTGAAGGAATAATAGTAATTGTAATTGTGGGAGGGAAATTATACGGATTTCCTCTAATGGTGTGGATTGTGGATTTCATGAGAATGACGATGAGAATGATGAGGGAAATCTTATGGTGTGGCCTATATCACTATAGACAAGGGATGGGATAGTACTATAGTACTGTACTAATTTAACATAGTAACAATTTCAACTACCCAACCAACCATAACATGATCATTTCATGGGGTGCTTTCTTTTAACTAGATCTATGTAGAATTTCCATCTCTAGAATGTATACGTAGGGAACTTCCTTCATACATATGTGTCTAGTGTAGGTACCTGATAGTGGCATTGCTTCTTTCTCATTGTGAGTATCAGTGCTCATTGCTCAGAGCAACGGAACCGGAACACACCGACCGAGACCAGAAATACATCGAGTGAAAGACAAGGGAAGGAAAGCTAAGTAAAAGTAAAATGAAGTAAAGCAAAAGCAAACCAAGTCATCTAACCAGTGACACGAACAAACTTGCAAATGGGATGCTCAAAGAAATTCTAATGCTAATGACACATCATTACGACCAGTGTGGTGTACCAACAATCAAAGCAACTCAACTGAAAACTGCAACAAACTCTTTCCCCCCGTATTTATTTCTCCAAAATTCTAATTCATTAAATGCAATACTAATAAGTGTTAGGCATGTATATTGGAACATGTACCAGATCGTACGTGATCGGATCCTTATCTATATAGTTTGTCGTGTTGTTATGGGAAACTGCAGGGCTGATGAGAATTCTGATTCCAATATGCAATGCTTTGAGCCTAGGTACCTTTACAGCCACAAATGGTGGAAATATATGAAGAGAAATAGGATACGAGGAAACCCAACAGTGCATAAATGTAAATCACACACTTACTCTTACAGTCAACCCACAGTTCTACAGTTCTATAGTTCTACTACAATGTGGGTGCATTACTTACACATTTGGATTTAATGAATCTTATCAGACTCCATGTAGTGGTAGTGTCAGTGTATTACATGGTTAAGGATACGAATATTTCTGTGGCTGTGCTTCCATCCAACGCATCGTTTCCTTTTATTCAACGTTCACAAGGTTGAGCCACCAAGATAATTGCTACGCCTCTCCATTTCCGATACTTGTATGCTCATGAATAGTAATCGCCCCGTTTGTTGATACTTCTCAGTCTTCACTTTGTTATCTTCTCGGAATGCATATATATGTATGTATAATGCAAATTGGGAACCCAAGGATATCCGAATACTTTGCAGTTGGTGGAACAATGGTGCAAATTATTAAAGTTATTTAAAATTGCTAAACTAGAACGTATTACCTAGACCTACCTGGGCAAAAGCCAGTAGCAATGTTGCCCTCTCACTTTTTCCACAATCATAGTTTACAATTAGAGCGCGCATTAACCCACCATCTAAATGCTATAATATCACAAATTGCTACTATAAATCTAAATTTTCTAGCCTGCTAAATTAATTACTATATTGCCAAATAATGTAATAATAATATATTATTGGTGTAATTTAGCGTTTGATTTTAGTCCTTACACATTTTAATGCCCTTTGTACTGTTTGCAGATGCGTAAGCTCGTCACGAATGCGATGATGGACATAATTAGCAATATTACCAGGGAGGATGTGGTTGAAAGGGAAATTATTATCCGAAATCATTTCCCTTTGCTCGACTTTGATTGCTATGAGCACGCCGCAAAGTTCTTTAGCAAACATTGCTTCAGTATTGCCAAGGTAAGTGGGGAGGGGTTTGGTTATTACGATTAAAGAGAGCGCCAGGAAGTAAAACAGAAGCTAAAGTCCACTTGCCATCACGATCATGACCAGACCCGTTAAAAGTATTGGTAGAAAAAATGTATAGGTATGTGCGTAGGTAGCACTTAAGTGCACGCACTCATGCATACTGCGTAACTCTATTTCGACTCACAATGCAAATCCACTCTTACTCATTTTTTTTTCAGTGTCAAACTACATTTTTTAAGCTCTGTGAAATTTATGTAGCTTGGCAAAAATAATTTTTTCTTATCTCTTTTTTAAAGAATCTTATCGCTCTGCTATGTTACTCGCTCCTCACAAAATTACTGGAGAGATGCAGAGCGATACTGTAGAAATAGTTCAGAATGGAGTTTGGGATGTGCTGTGTGGCGTTACGGAGCCTCGTCTGTACACATCTGTACTTTCTGTACACAGGACGGCTGAAGATATGTGAATGTGAAGGGAAGTTTTGCAATTGTGGCTCTGACTTTAGTAATACAGATAGGTAATAAAAGACGACAGGGGCTGGTCTCAACTCAATAAGTTTCCCTACAAGTACACACACACACAAAGGGAAGAAAGTGAGAGAGACAGAAAGCACAGCGATGCAAAAGATAAAAAAAAGTGCATGCTACTTCCTCATAGAAGGGAAAAAAGAAAAAGAAAGTACCGCTCACAGTCCATATCCTCTTGGACAGATACATACAGACAGAGAGTCAGTCAGAGAAATAAAAGTCTTATCTGAGCGTTGCGTTGTTGGTAGGTAGCAGGTCTCATAACTATTAAGCACAAGTTTTTGAATACCTACACCTCCTTCACCGTCAAATACTATAAACTATAATAACATGTCGATAGCTTCGTTGTACCTTGCTTGGAGGGGGTTGGGATTCTTATTTTCATACCCAGTTTGAAGAAGCAAAACAAAATATCCAATAATGCGTAAGACGCAGATAGGAGGTTTTGTATTTTTAAAACATGCGCTACTGCATGGAAGAAGAGCATTTTCTACCTTCCAAGGAACATGCAATTAGGATTGCACCTTTTCAAAACAGCAAATGGGACGGTTTTAAACCGTTTCAAAAACACATTTGTACCATAGGATTTGTTTTTTTAACATATTTGTGTGTGCCTACCTACTTGTGTGTGCTCGTTCTTCAGTTTGCTTCTAAAGACATGATATGCATTGTACTGCACAGTATTAGATAGTAAGACAGCCCACTTCCACACATGTGTCTGTATGCCACAGTTGGGAAAGTAGAAAAAAAGGGCCAAGTCAGAAAGTCCAAGTTCCCCTGGAAATCCTCCTCATAAGTTTCTCATGTGTTTGCTTGCTAGTGTGTGACTGTCTTCGTCTTGTCGTTGTCCTTGTCGTTTTTGTTCGGCTTTGAACGCAACGTCAGGTTAAAAACTTGAACAAGAGTAGGTATGTACGTGTGTGTATGTGTGCGGATATTTCCCTGGGAGTCCAGGCTCCCACATGCTTCAGCGTTATTGAGTCTTATGTACTCTTGACTGGAGTGTGTATACAACATCTACCTCCTGATGCTGACGGGTTCTTTGAACACATATATTTGTAAGGAAGAAGCAAAATATTTCGATTAATGGCTAAAAATGTGCCCCACAAGAACGAATTTTCACTCGTTTTTGAAAAACTACCAAATCTTGTAGGTATTTGTATGGTTTTCAAAACAATACAAATGCCGTATTTCGATGTTTTAAAACGTTCAATCAAAGTAATGCTCGAACTTTTATTTGCAAAAGTACGAAATATCCTGTTTACATGCTTTCAAAAAGGTTCAAAATGTTATATTTACATATTTTCTAAAGTATGAAAAATGAAAAATTGTATCTTTTTGAAAAACTACAAAATTATCCAATAAAGTTATACAAACCCTAAAGTCTACAAAGTTATACAAACCCTATCTACACAGGTGTGTCTGTGGAAGTAACAAACTGGTTTTAATATTTTTTAAAAAAAGTCAGCATGCAATGATACAATCGTTTTTGCGGATAGTTCCTTTTAATGCACGAAGCCAGTTTGCTTCTTCAACTTATAGCGTTTATCCTGTGTATAAAAGAATGCCGCTGTGCAAATAAAGTGTCTCTACATGCCTTGTATGTAAGTATACAAGTAAAAGTAAGAGGAATTCTATTTTTGTTCTCGCTAGTCACACACTGAGCACTACTAACTTTAAGTTTATCGGAGAAGATGGTAAGTTGTGTGAGGCTTTAGGACGGAGAAAGCAAAGGCAAAAAGAAGCTCGGCATGGATGGAAAGGGCAAACTGGTTCTGGTTCTGGTAGAACGTGTAAGTAGTCGAGTCAAGGCATGCCATGATGTGAGAGAGTCAGGTCGGACACGGAATGTACGGGAAATGCTGTGAGCACTAAAGTGGTGACGAGAATGACAATTTTAGAATGGATATCAATAACCAATGAGTGAGCTGAGCACTAAGTTACTTACCTACTAAGGTCAGAGTCAGAGGTTGTAAAGTGATCAGCGGCAGCGGCGTGTATAAGTGTTAGTGTGAGAAGTTCTATGTCTATATATGCAAGGAGCGAGACATTCGGAGAAATGCTTACTTTTCCATTTTCTGAGCTGGCGTGTTATGGGATTATTGGGAGAAAGCAGGAGAGCTCTTTGACATATTAAGAAGCAAAGTGTCGTTTTTGTTTTACGTATGACGTCAATGTACTGATAAAAGTGAGACGTTTTTCTTGTTTTTGAAAGCATTCAAAAAAACACTGCAAATTATCAAACTTATAGAAATAGTGGATTTTGTATCGTTTTAAAAACTGTAATAACGCCTTTACACTTTTTTCAAACGAAAAATATAGATTACGCCGTTTTAAAAACATGCAAAATCGGAATTTGCACCTCAAAAATATGTTTAAACGCCTATTATACCGTTTCAAAAACACGCGAAACCTGTGTTTGTCTTTTAAAACATGTTAAAATAGGTTTTGAACTACATATTTTAGAAGCACTGTGTGTAGGTATACTACATATGGTAACGAGACTAAATGGCGTACCCAAAATGGCGTGGGACAGAATGGCGTGGATACAATGGCGTACGGACGAAATG
>JAQFZC010007172.1:0-11535 GCA_034695205.1 Dicyrtoma fusca | reverse complement strand
CTGTGAAACATGCTACCTCCACCATGTCAACTCAGCACTGAGCTTCCCGGCTAATTTATGTATGCAGCTCTTATAATACCTACTACAACGTAGGTCCAGGGACCTCTCTTTCCTTTGTGAGTTCCGTATTTTGGGTGCGTGTGCGGGAAAAATGAGAAACACATGTGTTCGATAACATTACACTCCTATCCTGCGGATTCTGATAACTTTGCGTGTATTGTAAGTTGAAAGGAAATACTGATAGTGTGCTTAGTCTTATTAATCCAAAAACAAAAGGTTAGAATGCGTGATTTGCCATGCAAGATTTACTCAGATGAATCTAATATTATTTTGTAATAATAATAACAACATGGGGAAATTGGCTCTAATCTTCCGTACGAGAAGCTAATCATAACCCAAAGAGGGAAAAAAGGGATTCGTTCAGACGTTGAGAGAAAGAGGCTTGTAATCCGAGTGAAATCTTTCATCAGCACTCCATACTTTAATATAAGTATACACGTAGGTACCTACCTACACAAAATGACTTGGCAATGATGGCAAGTTTTCAAATTTTCCGTCCGTGTTTCTCTCGACTACTACTTTCCTGACTGTGTGTATGTATAATGTACTGCATTTAAATTTTGCTCAAAGGAAAAAAATCTCACAGTTATTAGCATTATTCATGTGTAGGGTTGTATGGAGGTAAATTATAAATTAACATTGTTCTAAAGAGCACTATTGTACAGTGTATGTATACCTACATATTTGCTTAGGTATTTCAAAAGGTAAAAAATATTGTGTGGTGGTGCTACAAATATACAAATGGGAAATATCCTGACTTAGACCTTGATTTCACGTGCAGGTTTATCCATGGTTAACTTTAACTACAGTTAGTTTATCCATGATTAGCGTGTGAAATCCGCACTAACTATGGGTAAAAACGATGGTTAGTGCGGATTTCACACGCTAATCATGGATAAACTAACTATAGTTAAAGTTAACCATGGTTAAAGTCGCAAGTGAAATCAAGGTCTTAACGTGTTAAATTGACGTTCCCAGGAGTGAAATGAATTACATAAAGCATGTAGCCTATCATTGCTGGATCGGCTATCGTGCATATTATTTTGTGTATCACAAGAGCAGAAAAGGAGAAAAATTTACTTAGAGGAGGAAAAATCTTTTCATTTTACACAATTTAAAAAAATAGTCACAGCCATTTAGCACTGCATTGCATAGCAATAAAATAATTAAGCTTGTGCGTAATGCTGTATGTATGCAATGCATGGAGGTAGGTACATATATGCGTGGTTCTGGTGTGGTTTTAAATTGGGCTTGTTTCTAATCTACGTACAGTCTATACAGTCTTCAGGCTTGTGATACACCTACACGCTTGAATTACCTCGCACTGCACTGCACTATGGTTAGGTATATGTATTTAATTTCCAACTCCCCGTATACTTACGCACTAGGGACGGTGTGAAGGTAATACTCCATAAAGTAATAAAACTTAAAACTGATTTATAACATCAAATTATGGCTGCACAGTCAGTAGGACTTTGGGTGGTTCAAGTCAGAAAAAAAAATTGTAGGTTCCTGTAGTTACCTTCTGGCTTTTGACTCTCTCACTCTCTGGTGTGATTGCTGAAACTGAAAATGTGAGCAGGAAAACCCGATGATTTATTACAGACCATTTCGCAATAACTAGAACCAGACTATCAAAGCAAATCCAAATCCAACTTAAAAACCCTATTACAATCTACTGTGTACAGAAACTACAAGACAAGTACAGATTAACGCATAGCAAAACACACCATTATGCATTGTCACAATTTGTTATGCCACCTTACTTTATAATGTACATATACAGATACCACTACCAGTATGTACACCCTCTTTAATCCTTTGCCTCTCGTATCTTGTATGTTTGTACTTTAGAAATTAATCAGATGCATTTTTTAATTACAATTTTTCCATGAGGCTTCAGAGTTTTTAATTTCTGGTCCTATGAGCTTGTTCCATTGAAATCAGTATAGCACTATAGCTATAGGCCCTAATCTAAAGCTAGTTTTTTATTCAAAAGTGGGCTGAAAATTAAAAATTATAATTTATTACTATCACTGCTAAACTAATAATTCAAATTTAAATGAAACCTTGTCATGTCAAGTGTCAGTCAAACTATATTTTGATCTTAAAAATTGGCTGTTTAAGAGTTTCTTTTTACTTTTTAATAAAATTGCACTTTCGTACAGTGGCTACCTGAATGCATTTGAATTTGAAGCTCCAGCCCTTTAACCTTTTCTGTGTAGAGGCAAAGCTTATTGCCATTGGTTGGCACTTGAATTGGAGAATTGTAGCCATGACGGACGTACAACAAAAGAAAGTGACAGCGTAGGTTCCATGCTTTTCTCTGACGTCACTTTAGGGAGCTGACAGGGAAAAATATTGGGCTAGTACAGAAGATACTGTGGTTTTGCATTTGTTGGTTAGAGGTATGTAAGTTGGAGATGTACCTTTTATTCTGTAGAGGTAGGCAAGTTAATAGTTTATCTTTTGAATTTATTTCTTACGATTTTTATTTATCTGACCGAAAAATTCATGTAAAATAAATGGCGAAAAAAAAATCAGGGCTGAGAGCATTTGTATGGTGTCTGTATATGGGAAGAGAGGGACCACTTTCGTTTATTCGTTTATGTCTCTTGTTATATATATTTTTGATGTTTTGTTTTTGAAGGAGTTGCCATCATTATTTTTCATGGAAATCCTATAAAAAAATATAAATAAAATACAATCAATATTTTATTTTCAATGAGGCCATTTGAATTGAGTCACTTGTTGGATTTATGAGTTCACTATAATGCAATATGGGTGCCTATGTGTATGTAGATGGAGATAGATAGCAATATATACATGGATATATAGAGTAAATAAAACTTGGGGGTGGTTCCTGTGATTTTGGCTGCGGTTAAGAGTTGGAGGGCAGAGGGGTGACGGAGGGTATAGCTATATAGGTACATATATAGTCGGTACTATAGTGTATACAAACACACTGCTATTACATATATGTATGTATACAAGTGAGTGTACGGAGGCATTCTTGTCTTAATTTAATTCAACTGTAAAATGTGTACTAAAAGTCATCACAATGAGATATAAAAGTGTAAAACTCTTGTCATTGGATTTAAACTGTTTATTATTTCCATAATCTCTTTGTACGATTTTTTTTTCTTCTCCTCTTCATATTTTTATTTCCAACATAAAATCCTTTGCTTATGATCAATTTCAAATTTTATTATTTGTCTTACCACAATTATCATACAATGAATTTTTACATTCCCGTTATGTAAACTTTTAACTTTGACCAAAAAATAATTGGGGGTGGCTCATAAAATTTATGTATTGAGTAATGATACATGCATGTGGAAGAGAAAAAAAATGTCCCTCTATGGGAAATAAAGAAGGAGGAGGAGGCATGTATAGAGCCAAGCAGCTTGGGTAGCATTTAGTTCACTTCTTGTTTTCAAATTGTAGGTGTAGGGACAGTTTTTTTTTCTTCTTCTCATCATTACAAATTAATAACTGAATAAAATATTGAACTATATTTTATTAGTTGTTTTTTTGCAAGTACATTTTGTATGGTATCGGCAGTGGTCGGAGAGCTCAGATACATAGAACTTACCGACGCTGTTACACATTACTGATATGTACATACAATGAAATCGCAAGGATACGATATTGTGCAAACTAACGAAATCGTAATTATTTCTTTTTTTTTACGATTAATGATCCTCAAAGCCTCAAAGCTAAAGCTAAATTACGATATGAATATGAATGACACCATTTTTTCATTAACCCATTTTTTACTAGACCAGAACTACTTGTACCACAGTACAACCTAAAGTTGTTACCTTAGCTAAACTAGAGCTACAATTATGCAGAAATGGTTGATTGGTACAAACCATACATTCATTCTACTTTGCCTAGGCCCATTTGACTTTTAAGAACTAGCAAAATTGTTTTAGAAAAACGTAGTTACATATACACATTTGTAATAAACGTAAATTCGTATGTCTACGTCTCTGAAAAGTTGGTGGCATGACCTTTTTCAAGTGTAAAACGTGATATGCACATTTTTTAAAAGTGTTAAACGTGATATACACACTTTTTAAAAGTGTTAAACGTGATATGCACGTTTTTTAAAAGCGTTAAAGGTGGTATGCACATTCTTAAAAAGCGTTAGACGTGATATGCATATTTAAAAAAGTGCTAAACGTAAATATCCACATTTAAAAAAGTGCTAAACGTAAATATGCGCATTTAAAAAAGTGCTAAACGTAAATATGCACATTTAAAAAAGTGCTAAACGTAAATATGCACATTTAAAAAAGTGTTAATCGTAAATATGCACATTTAAAAAAGTGCTAAACGTAAATATGCACATTTAAAAAAGTGCTAAACGTAAATATGCGCATTTAAAAAAGTGCTAATCGTAAATATGCACATTTAAAAAAGTGCTAATCGTAAATATGCACATTTAAAAAAATCCTAAACGTAAACATGAACATTTTTAAAAAGTGCTTCAAACTTGATGGTGAAGTTTTCCAAAAAGATTAACGCATTACAGCAAAGCTTTTAAAAGGTGTGAAACTCATGTTCACATTTCTTGGAGCCTGTAAAACTGTGTATTAACGTTTTTTTAAAGTCCAAAACATTATATTACATATTATAACTCACAAACTTTTATATGACGCAGCAGTGGGATGGCCCCTTACTAGTTAGATTATTGAATTTTATTTGTATTGAGGAAACAGATGAGTTGAACTCTATTTAGTTTCACTTCTCTCCCCGCTACCATTACATTGCATTGCATTGCTACAGTAGTAATAGTAATACAGAGTATCCGTCCATACTGGGACTTGGATGGGAGGCTTTAGCCGTGTAAAGTAATTCGGAACACACCACACGCAGAACTGTTAAACGTGCATAAGTAGAGTTTTAGTGCGCATTCGGTCCGTGTGTAACGCTTTACGGACTACAAGTATCCAATCCCATCCAGAGCACAGTACGCTCTACACTAGCAACCTTCATACATAAAAATTACAGATAAACGCGGGTCTACAGTCTACGCACAGACTAGTGAGCCTGTTGGTTCAGGGCAGGAGTCATAGGAAGGTATACGAGGCTATATCGATGAACATTAGCCTTTAAGGAATCATTCTGTGGCACATTTAGGGCTATCCTAACGATTTTTATTACAATACACTGCTCTTTACTACCTACAACTCAATACTAGGGATTTCTAACTTGAACATGTTTTTACGGCTCTCATACAACTATATAATGGAACTTAACAAAACAACTGACTGGAGTCAAGTGAATCCTTCCATTGCCTCGGCAATTCACCACGTAACCCTTCCAATGGTAATTTTTGAAATGTAGAACATGCACCCGCATAAATGCATGCACATTTTTATAGGAAATTAGAAGAATTAGCAACAATTGTAGATACAGTTTCAAATTGTAAGAAATTCCACACAATTGTGGCTTCAAATTCTATGGAATCACGTTTGTAATATTCTGTAAAGAAATACCTATACCAAGCCTTACGTCAGCTATTACGCCAAAAGTCAGTACCAATAAATGTCTACCTATCTCAATTATTTACGGTCCATCATATTAATCAGGGAAAATCAAACTGATGGCGGTAAAAGACATATAAAAATATAACAATTGATTTACCGTTTAAGATTGAAGGACCGACGATATTTTATTTTATCCTTATGCACAAGTGTACACAGGTTTTTACAGATAATCGTTCGATGAGTTAGTAGTGAGCAGTGTGAGTGGCTACTACTCTACGATGCACGAGTCTACAGCCGTAGCCGGTTCAAATAACAAATAAAGACGGCTTCCTCTGAGTTGTCGATATAAAATTGATAGGAGAATAAAGATTGTGAATAATAGAAATAAAATTGTTCGTAGGAAATTATCAAATAGTTGTCAAGTCAGTGTCCAGCGTACAATACAAATAAGAAAAAAGTCACTTATGCCATTAGAGTGGGGATTGTTGAAGGTATGATGGGACGAGGACCAGAGTCCAATATCGCATCGTCTAATCCTACGGAGAGAATCCTGGGACTTGGGACAGGGAGAGAGACAGAGTGAGAGAGAGAGAGAGAGAAGGAAAAAATCCAATTTGAGCCAAGAATTTTTTTGATTCAAACTTCCCATAGGAATTGCATACCATAAGTTTTTCCTTTTCCCTTCCTCCACTGAAATTTCGATTCCGGTATTTTCAAAGGGGAAAAAGTTTCTCTGACTGATGAATGCGATGCGATTCAATACCATGTAGAGAGGCACATACTACACGGTCGTACGTTCAACGTACTACCGTGTCTTTCTATAATCCTCTTCGCTTACTCTAACATACAGTATGGGGCCCTCCAACTATGACGATGGATTGGGAATCACATTTTTGAAATGTGTAAGCTCCATGGTTTCCTCCTTTCAAAATGTGTAAATCATTATTTGCAGCTTTGAAAAAGTTAGATTTACCGTTTGCACACTTTTTATGAAGGTTAAAAGCAGGATGCGTACTTTTGAAAAGCATTTCTTTATTGTTTGTACACTTTTTCTGAATGTTAAAAGCAGGCTTTGATCTTTTGCCAAACGTTTATTTACTGTTTATACACTTTATGTGATGGTTAAGAAAATTATTTGCAATTTTTAAAAACGTGTAATTCTTGTTTTTACACTTTTCAAAAAGGTTACAATCATTATTTGCACTTTTCAAAAAGGTGTAATTCTCGTTTTTACACTTTTCAAAAAGTTTACAATCATTATTTGCACTTTTCAAAAAGGTGTAATTCTCGTTTTTGCACTTTTCAAAAAGGTTGCAAGCATTATTTGCACGTTTCAAAAACGTGTAATTCTTGTTTTTACACTTTTCAAAAACGTTACAAGCATTATTTGCACGTTTCAAAAACGTGTAGTTCTTGTTTTTACACTTTTCAAGAAGGTTGCAAGCATTATTTGCACTTTTCAAAAACTTTTACATATTATTTTTACACTTTGTGTATAGTTCAAACTGACCACTTGCACTTTCGAAAGGGTTACTTGATCGTTTAGCACCTTTCTTGAAACGTTAAAATCCTTATTTACCTTCCATTGGAAAGCTTTCCAAACCTAAATTCTATACTGTCACATTTGCCAAGCTCCTATAGGAGTATCTGCTATATGCACAAGGGCTATAGTCAATTCTGATAGAATGAGATACGATGACAAAGTCTGAAGGAAGACAAGACAGCCATGCAATGCATTGCCATGCCAGGTTCGATGGTATATGGGAGACAAGTGGAAGTGGAAGCCGCCGTCATGTCAAAAGGGAAAGAGCCCGGCATCTCCGTCGACGGTCTTAGTCATAGGTTTACTAGTATTACTGCAGGATAGTTGGAAAGATACCTTCCGTCATGTTCTGTAGTTGGGAAGTAGAAAAATGTGGATATGTGTGTGTGGCGAAGGAATTGCAGGTCATTTTTCGCAATATCTGTCGGTGGAAAGTTGGGTGGAATCCATGGTATCGCTTTTTTTTTCTTCTTCCCTCCTCTCTCTCTCTCTCTTCTTGGAACTTGGTCTTCAACATTTCCTTCGCTCGAGCATATCTTTTTCCGTGTGTTGCTTGTCATTTCTCTCCGGGTCTTATCCATCTCTATCTATCTTTCTCCTTCCAAGACTTCTCTCTCTCTCTCTCTCTCTCTTCCCATACAATTCTAATAAGAGTTTATGTACTTAAGTTCAGTGAAGCTTGAGGGAGTCAAAAAGTCCGTCTAGATTAGTGAAGAAGCACGCCTCGGCTCAAGGCTTCAAGGCTCAAGAGTTTCTTTCTGTCTGTCTTTTTTCCCAAACGGAAATTTTTTGGAATCCTTGATTTAACATCAACTATGTCATCCCATGTCCCTTCGTCTTCTATTTTTTTTTCTTTTTTTTTTGCTTATACACTTATATATCCTCCCTCCGCCAGTTTCATTTGTCTAAATCCTTCAGAAATAATATAGAAACACATTTTGTTTTTTTATCCTGGTCCTGATGAAAGCGATTCCGTCACAATCAGCGTAAATGGTAAAAAGAGACAAGCCTCCGGGCTTTTTGGCCTGGGATTTTTTCGGCCCAAGCTTTTATACAGTCTAAGATTTGCAAAGGAGGATAGTGCACACATTTCACTTTATACATTAATTCCAAGTCACACTATTTACGAATAATACATGAAAATACAGATATTTTCTGATCTCTGGTGGAATTGCCAAAGATATTCGTGCCCATGCCATGGATTGAAAATAAAAATGAAATTGAGACTAAAGGGAGCAACTGGATGATATTTAATGCCCATTGGCCTTACTTTCCATTGGCTGTGAAAATGAGTGTAATTTCCTAAAAATTCTATTTTTCATTAGGATAAAACATGCTTTATCAGAATCCTTCCATTTGAATCTCTGTGGTTGTAAACCAAACCAATGCATGAAGATGCTGTGTGACTCAGTGATCGTAAGCCGACGCATCATCAATCAAGCTCCTAGTATGTATAGTGAGAGGCCATAAAATTGGAGTATGTGTGGCTGATCAGTGAAAAGTGGTTGCTGGGATATTTTTACTGTGGTATATATTTCGTGTTCACAATTTTTCTAGCACATTCATCATAGGCACAATGATCATCGTATGAAATCAGGCATACCTATATACCTATATCACAATACTACATACATACATATACCATGCCATCATGCAATAGATAGGTACTTAAAACAAGAAATTTATCTATGGTTGAACTGTCATGCTAATCGTGAGCAGAGACACAGTCTTCCATTAGGAAATAAATTTTTGTCCCACTTATCTCTTATCTCCTACATATTTCATCTCAAGTTTCCCAAGATTAAATGGGAAAACTAAACTAGTCTCGTGAGTTTCAGTGGCAAAAGCAAAGGGGTTCTAATTACAACACTACGAGGGTAGATTGTAATGTAGACGTGTAGAGTGCACTCGTATTTTTTGAGTAGCTTGTTTGATTTTCAATTCTTAAAGGACATTTAGTGATATAAAGTCTAGGGGTTCTAATGACTGTGACTGTGAGTATCAGTATACCTACTGCAAGCCATTCATAAGGCACCAGCTCTGGCTATCAGAACAGCCAAGAAATAATCAATAGTCAATACCTACAGCTGTACCGAGGCATATTCATAACCGCAATAGCACTAGCATTATAGTTTGGAAAGCAATTTTGTAAAATGTGCAAGAAACACGGAAAATACCTACAAAACTATGTGCACTTACTACTTACTACACAGCACGTGAATTTTGAGAACTGTGTTACATTCCTGGCAAAAAAATGTCTGTAGATTCACTGAAGAAGAAGAAGAAAGAGGTGGCCGGTGTTGATTTTGGCTGAAGAGCGAGCCTTCATGCACATAGCAAAGTTGTACAGAGAGATACCGCTATAGAGTACAAGCGAGCATCGGTATTTATCGTAACGTATCGTAACTTATGATGCCCATCGTGATATGGAATGTGTTGTATGTATAATAAATGGAAGGGGCATTTGCTCCCACAGGTATATACAGCTTCCTAATTCTTTGCTCAATCTGACATTGAGGCCAGGCCAGGCCAGGCGAGGGCATCCATGGCAGAAAGGTAGCCGTGCTGATAATGATGGTAGGAAAAGGTAGACGAGGATCTGTGGAAGTAGCATTCATGGAGGCACTGCTTCAGGAGGTGGAACAGGGCACAATCCAAATCCAATAGACGCCGGGGTGATCAAGTCTTCTAATGTTTCCGTATGGGGAAAAAATGAGCGAGAAAGAATATAGGAAACCGGCGCATTATCATTGAGTCCCATACTTTGATGCTGCCATAGAGATAGAGGCTCCTTCCCGTACTCATCCTCAGACGGAGCCCACAGCTTTAGCTTCCCTTCTCGTCAGTTCCTCACTTCTTCTGCCTTCCTTTGGTTGACGAATGGTTATGCCATGGAATAGGTTCATATGGAGAGGAAAAACTTACAGGCACACCATCCTCCGATGATGATGGGAGGAAGGAAGGAAGGCGCAGGGAAAACCTTGTGTGGGGCCTTACAAATATGATGGGATATTTTCAAAATGTGTCAATTTCAGCTTGTACACTTTTTTAGAAAGGACAGTCTTGGTTTGCTTCGTTTTTGAAATGGCAAATATTGTGTTGTACACTCTACAGTGTTCAGAAAGTTTAAATCTACATTTTTGAAACGGCTTAAATCAAAGTTTTCCACCTTTTTAAAAAGCTGATGATATGTTTTATACTTTTTTGAAAAGTTTAAATCTATTTTTGCATTTTTAAAAAGGGCTAATATCATGTTTTCCATCTTTTGAAAAAGGCTAGTATCATGTTTTATACTTTTTTGAAAAGTTTAAATCCATTTTTGCATTTTAAAAAAAGGCTAATATCATGTTTTCCATCTTTTTCAAAAGGGTAGTGGTATATTTTACACTTTTTTTAAAAGCCTAAATCTATTTTTTCATTTTTGAAAAGGCTAATATTATGTTTATTAACACTTTTACAAAAAGTTAATCTTGTTTTGCTTCCTTTTGAAAACCTAGTAGTTTGTTTTGTATACCTTTTTCAAAACGTTAATAGCATTTTAGCCTATTTTTGAAGTACTTTTCTAACCCAAATAAATCCTCTGACGTCATACTTGCGAGGCTCCTACATATGAGTGTGCTGTATGAAAGACGGAAAGAGAGAGAGAGAGAGAGAATCTTACTTTTGATGTGACTCTACATTACATTACGTTGCATTACCCCTCGGTTACGTATGCAAGCCACGAAAAGGAATCATGAATGGATCTCTTCTCGTCATTTTTTCCGCACTTTTCTCTCCCTCCCTTTTGAATGACAGACTGCTTTTCTTCTCCTCACATTCTGTATCTGTTGTATTTTATACTCAAGTACTTTTTCCAGGATTCCCAGTCAGCCATCCCATAATACACAGCATAGCCCACAGATACTTACCCTGGCCATCACCATCCCAGGACACGACATGCTCTGCCTCTGTTCCTCTTTCTTCCATTTCCGAGGAGCCTTTACCTCCACACACACACACACACTCACTCCGCATCCAATATTTCCACCCGAGAAACAGACAGAGAGTCAGTCTATCATATCATAATGCCTATATAGCTATAGCCATAGCTCCACACATCCGTATAAATTGCGATTGGGGATTCAACATTGTTTTATCAGTTGGTCCTCTGACGAAGTCAGTTGAGCTTTAGAAACTTACAAGTTAAAGTGAAACTGTGGAAATGGGAAAGGAGCTCATACATCATACCCTAGGTTACCAATGTATCAAAGTCTATAGCTATATACATTTTGATAGCTATACCTATATATCTAATGGTAAAATGAAATCTATGTAGACCCTTACATGTGTATAACTACTCACTACTGTGACATTCCCACAACTTACACGGTATTTCCATAGCCATGAATATAATATGGTTTCAAAGTATTTACGTATGCTTGTCTGAATTCTGAA
>JAQFZC010007171.1:0-11538 GCA_034695205.1 Dicyrtoma fusca | reverse complement strand
ATCCGAAAAATTGTCTTACAGAAAATTTTAGTCTTTTCAACTATAAAGTTTATTTCTTGTGTCTTATTTACTCAAGCGGATTAAAGCCAAAAGTAGATACCACAAATGATTTGTAGTTTGGACTCTTTTTAAAACTTTTTAGTTTTGTCTATTTGGACAAGTTAATTTCTAGCTTTTACATTTTTTTCAAAATGAAATTTTTTACTTTTGGTCATTCTGAAATAGTAATTTCTAGTTTTAAATTTTTTGTAATCCTCAGTTTTGAACATTTGCGCAAGTTAGTTTCTTTCTTCTTTTTTTTTAGTTAGTTCTTTTTTAGACGGCTATTTTTCGTTTTTTGACCAATGAGAAAAGTTCTGGGCTCCCTTTCTTAGACAGCGGGAAACTAATCGCTAAGCAATCAAAAAATCTACCTAATTTTAAAATTTAAAGTAGGAAAGAAACTTGGCAACAAACTGTCTATTGGAGTATGTAGCAAAGTTGCGAAATGGTTATGAAATAAAACTACTAGTATATACTGGACCCACTATGGTTATGATGGTTACCAAAGTTAATTTTTTTATTGTAAAATTACTATACAGTACTATCGACATTATTGAAAACTAAGTGTATTACACAATCCCAGAGATGTTAGAAAAACCTTAATAAAGTCCGTATAATGTGTTCGTGTTTGGCTAATTTGTATCAAAACGATTACAATCACATTATCTTCGCCATAATTATAATTGTTTTTCTTACAGTTACTGCTATTCTATAATTTCAATGATTGTAAAATAAAATCTACTTAAAACCCATTTCACAAAATTATTACAAATGTATGCTTTCGCCTTATAATTAAAATTGCCAAACAAGTAATTTGTCAAACCAGACAAGCATTAGAATTAAGTTGGACAGTTTATTGCGTATTCTAATTTCGACAGCATAGTGCCTTGTAGTATTTCGGATTAGAAGGAAACCCGCAGAAGGTCCTTGCTTTTATCGAATAAGTTCTTGGGCAGGATAGCCCCAAAAGGAAAGGACTACACGCCGTCCAGTAGCATCCTACACAAAACAATGAATAATACAAAAATGTTTTGAAAAAGTTATCAGCATTTAGTTAATGCATTTGTTTTTTGTGATAGTTTTTTTTACGACAATATTGAATATTTTGTAGGCAATGCGAGTAGCTCTGTACTCTACCAGTACTACATGGCTGTTTGCAGACAAAAAATGAGCGAAATTGAAATATATTATTTACGAAATTTTTAAATTAATGCTTACCTCCTGCAGCAATACTAGTGGCTTCCGCAGAAGCATCAGAGGCAAAGATGGTGTCTCCAGCATTAGATGGCTCAGGATCAGCAGAAAGGGCCACGGACACAAAGAGTGCCATCACAAGTCCACAGAAAAGAATAAACTTGTTCATTTTTTTCGATATCTTTTGTCGTAAAATTATTCAGGTACTAATTGTAAATGACAGTTGAAGGATTTTAGTAAGCTTTGAAAAAAATTAGTATTTTGGTCTGTGATTGTAGTTTTGTAAACGCAAAACTCAGAATGGTATTCTTCGTCTGGTCATTTGCTATTCCCACAAGCCCTTTATATGGCTCACGAGCTTTGTTTTTTAATCCAAAATTTAATCAGGTAAACGTGTTTGCGAGTTCAATGGAATTATATTGAGGATAATTGCAAGCAACTAAATTGAGGCGGATTTGTTTGACCCTTTCGATAAGGTAGTTACTGATGAAGTGGGAATGAAGAATTAGTAAATATAAACATGATCGTGTAACCTCTGCCTAATTTAAAGTTGTGTTTACGCCTCCTACTAGTCATTTCTCCTGTGCACCCAGGAAATAAACAAATGAGCGTAAACATTAATTCATCGTTTAACAAGAACAGCTGTTACAACTGATACTGTACTACAAAGAGCTTGGTAGTTATAAAACCAGATTCACAAAACAAGTAAATAAATAACGTCATCGTCAACAACGTGATGAGCAGCATCACAGACTTTAAGGAAAAAAAAAAATTACATATATTTACTATGGATGTTTGCCGCAGAGGAATGGCCGATGAGGTTTTCGTACAGAATTAAACTTGAAAGGAACAACAAATGTACCAAAAAAAACATTTTTGCTCCATTGCCATTGCCAGCTTTACAAACTATGCGTACTAGGAATGGACAATTTCAAATTCCCGAGGAAAAAAGGAATTTTTGACAAAGGAATATTGCCGGCATTTTGGGAATCTACTTTTGAGGAAATTTACGGGGATATTCCAAATTTTTGCGATTGGGAATATTTCCTTATGCCGGACAACAAATACAAAGGAATAATGAAAATTTATACTTGTTTTGAAATTATTTTTTCGAAAATTTTGGCAAACCGCTAAAATTTAACTTAAGTGATTTAGTTTTCATACAAATTACGCAGTTCAAGATTGTGATACAATACCAGGGCCCGCTCGAGAGGTATCAGTGCTGAACTCGCACTCGGTCTCGCACTATTTGGTGTTATTGCGAGTTCTGAGTGCGAGCACATCTCTCTTACATATTGTGCACTCACAAGTGTGCTTTTGAGGCCACTTTTCTTGATACGGGTACCCTTAAATCAACCTAAATGAGGCCCGCCTAACGATTTATTTAAATTTTTACGGAAGGCAAACGAGCATGCGCTCGCCCTCAACCTCCAATCCTTTAACATTATTATAATTTTTACCCTAGCCTAATTAGGTGAGGGCACTTAAGGTCACTTTTGGGGCTGAGGTCTGGACCCCCATCCTCATTGAGGTTGGCCATCCATGGAGGAGTTGAGGACAATATTTCTGACGCCCGTCTACGGGTTTTCCATCATTAAGCATAGTGGGCGTAGAACTGGCAATCTGTATTTATTGTTTCTAAGCCTTTTTTATCCTCGCCTTTCCGGATGAGTCATACATACTGGAAAATAATTGGAAATAATGTAAGGCAAAAAGGACCAGTAATTTAAAAAATGTGATTGTGATTTACCTAATTAACCATTTTGAATCGGTAATGTATCTAGATTTACATCTTTTGAAAAATAATTTGTAGTTTTGACGGTTTTTAAAAGATTAAATGTCTAGTTTTGACCTCTTTGATTGTGTTACTTTCTAGTTTTTGAATTTTTTGAAAATGGCAATTTTTAGGTGTTAACATTCAGAAAAGTTAATTGCTGCTTCTTTAAATTTTTTAAGATGCAAATATGACAATTTTTGGTTTTCATCAACCAGAAAAATAATCTTCCGGTTTTAAATTATTTAAAAAAAGGTAATTTGCGGGATAAAAACATTTGTAAACCGCTCTTGGCATTTGTTCTCAGTTCCGAATAAGTTCAAATAGTACATTGGCCTTTACTTTAGCGCTGATTTCAATTCCTGATACTCCACCCCACGGCAAAATTGCAATCTGTATTGTGGGCTTCATTCGTGAGTCTACTAGGATTGTGAGACAAGCAGCTGCCGAGTGTCGTTTAGTGATGACAATTACTGCATTTGAAAAATGATAGTTCCACTGCTGCGGAATAAGAAGCTATAGGGTCTGGGCCCCCTTTTCTTGGACCTTTAGAAAACTATTCGCCAAGCAACCAAAACATTAAGACAATTTTCAAATTCAAAGCATGAAATCGATTCTGCTACAGTATCTCTGTTGGAGTGCGTAGCAACGTTGCGAAATTATTGTAAAATAGAACTAGATATTATACACCCGCCATGGTTATGGTTACAAACGTATATTTATTTTATTGTAGTATTACTGAACAGTAGGTTCATCGTTGTTTGAAACTAAAAGCTAATTGTAACATAACTACATACAATGACAAAATGTTAGAGAAAACTAAGAATACTTGCGCGGTCTTAAATCTGCCCTGAGTGCACGTTGGTTTCGTTTGACTTACAAAATTTGTGTATAAAGGTAAAACAGAAGTGGTTAAAGTTTAAAAAATTGAATTTTGTAGCTCTACAATACCCAGACGTTTTAAAATTTCGTTTGTTTTAAACCATCGCAGTCGCATCTGAGGTTTTCAAAAATAAAGAAGCTGGTTAGCATTTTTGATGTTGGTTAATTTCTGTTTTGTTGTTGGAGTACACACTTATTACGTCATTTAATTATAAGTATCCCAATAAATTTCGGCGTTTTTAAATTTATTACAATGTTTAAAGCAAAATAGTTTATACGTCTGAATTCTCCAATAAAAGCTGCATCTTATCCAGGCTTTTTAAAGTTTAAACACGCAGTCATTTGAAAACTTCTTGTGATGCTGTAATGACACAACTTTGCAAGTTTTTATACTACGGGTCTTTAAAATATATCAAAATTCTTTGAATTGTATGAGATAGAGAGCATCCGGGAGTATTTCCCTAAACTCTGGAAGAATGCAGGCAAATAACAACAAACATCAGCTATTTATCTTCAACTTAATTTATTCATAATCTTTATTGGTTTTAAATTTGTTTGTTTGCATCACGACATATAGTACATAGCAATTTAAAATGCCAGCTTTACCTACGAGGGAAATATTACTGTCTCGCCGTTTGTGGACAAGGGGCTGCTGCCGAAGCGAGTCACGGTAAAGAAAGTGAGAATTTATTGATAGGGAATTAGAGAATTTATCAAGAATTTAGACCACAAATTACCTACTAACGTAGGCTAAATAGTATGTTTGTATTTCAGGATATGTTACTAACTGATTGTATTCTCATTAACTTTGCTGTAATTATTTTTGTTAATCTTACAGCTATTGCTGTTGTATGAGTTCAAATTCAAGTATTGTAAAATAAAATCTATCTGAAACCCATTTTACTAAATTATTATAAATGAAGGTTCGCCTTATAACTCAAATTGCCAAACTAGTAATTTGTCAAACCGGACAAATATTATCATTAAGTTGAACAGTTTATTGCTTATTCTAATTTCGACAGCAGAGTGCCTTGTAGAAGCCCACATTGAAAGCCCCGCATATGGTCCTTTCTTTTTTTGAATAATGTCTTTTGCAGGCTGGGCCAAAAAGGAAAGTACTACACACCGTCCAGTAGCACCCTAGTTAAAACAATAAAAAATAGTACAGAAAGGATTTTGAAACAGTTATCAGAATTTAGTTTAATTGGTTTGCATTTTGTGATATTTTCTTTGTCACAATTTCAAATTTAATACTTTGTAGGCAATACGAATAGCTCTGTACTGCACTGTTACTACAGGTCAGTTTGCAGACACACAAAATACAGGAAATTAAAATACATTATTTACAAAATGTTTAAATTAATGTTACCCCTTGCAGCAATACTACTGGCTTCCGCAGAAATAGCAGAGTCAGAGATGAAGTCTTCAGCGTTAGACGCCTCAGGATCAGTAGAAATAGTTCCTGACACAAAAAGTGCCATCGCAAGTCCACAGAAAAGAATAAACTTGTTCATTTTTTCTTTATTTTTTGTACTAAAATTGAACAGGTGTTAAATGACAGTTGAAGAATTTTAGTAAACTTTAAAACAGTAGTACTTTGCTCTGTGATTGTAGCTTTGTAAACGCTAAACACGGAATGATATTTTTCTTCTGGTCAACTGCAATTCCCACACGCCTTTTATATGGTTCACGAGCTTTGTTTTTTAATCCCAGATTTAATCAATTAAACGTATTTGCGAGTTCCATGGAATTAAAATAAGGATATTGGCAAGCAATTAAATTGAGTTGGATTTGTTTAACACGTTCGATAAGGCAGGCACTGATTAAGTAGGAAAGAGGAATTAGTCAATATAAAAATGATATCTGCCTATTTTAAAGCTGTGTTAACGCCCCTCATAGTCATTTCTTCTGTGTAACCCGGAATTGAAAGAATGACCGTCAATATTTATTCATCGTTTAGCAAGAAAAGCAGGTACAACTGATACAGTATTAGAAACACCTTTGTTATTATAAAACTACATTTAAAAATCAAGTAAATAAATGACGTCGACGTCAACTTAGCTCATCACTTGTTTTGTGGTAATAATAAAATTCAATACATTTACTATGAACGCTTGCCTTGCCACAAAGGAATGACCAAGACGGTGTCGGCAAAGAACCAAAGGTGAAAGTACCCACAAATGTACCAACGAGTATACTAGTCTAATAAATGGCGTGGTTATTACTTGCCTGTGTATATGAATTTTTACACCGTAGATTTTGTAATTTGGTTGTTGTTGCAATATTCGTCTACAGTTTGATAAGAGAACCCATCTTTTCAAGACCTTGGGCAGAGAGGAAAGTCAGAAATGTTTTTAATTACTAGACTATGATGCTGGTATTGAGGCAGCTCTGAATGCCTTGCCGCTCTGTGCCTTTCGTATAATCTTAACTTTGTATGCCACGAAGGAGTTGCGGAAAATATTTTGGCCTCACTTCTACGGATCTTAAAGCATTGTGGGCTTAACACGGGCCATTTTTATTCACTGTTTCTATGCGTTTACATTCTTTGCTTTCCCGATGAGTCCCACTGGAAAATAATGGCAAATAATGTAAGGTACAATGAAAACGTTTAGAAAAGTTAATTTTTAAATTTATTACACTTTTGATTTGGTAACGTATCTAGATTCAAATCTGTTTAACAATTATTTGTAGTTTTGACTGTTTTTGAAAAGTGTAATTCCAGATTTGACCTCTTTGATAGTTTTTATTTGTAATTTGAAATTTTCTGGAAATGATGATTGTTAGTTTTAATCATTCTGAAATGTTACTTTCTAGTTTTTAAATTGACTGAAAATGGCAATTTGTGGTTTCGACGTTTAAGAAAAGCTAATTTCGGATATTTACTACTATGTTTTTAAAAAAAACAAGGGCTGCGCCCTTGTTTTTTTCTTCTAACTGGCCTCTTACAGACCGTAGGCCAACGGGTAACTTGGTTACACTTTCGCTCAAGTACCCACCAAGTACTGATGTAATATCATGAAAAGATAGAATTTAGTATGTATATAACACGCATTGAGTCGTAAACCCCATTTAATTGCGTGTGTGTACATACTAAAACCACTTAATCGCGATTTTGACCCCGAAGATGCCCACATACTCGTGGCTACCTTTTCGTTTTCTGGATCTACTTTTCAAGGGCTTTCTAATGGTGTATCACACGTGTGTCTAACTCCAGTTTTAATTTTTTCCCTTAATTATAAGAGAGAGTAGAAATGACTATTTTTGATTCATCGAGGTCTTACGATTTTTTAAGATGAAACGTTTGGTGTTTGACCAACCAGAGAAGCTCATTTCTAGTTTTGAATTACTTTGAAAACGTTAATTGTTTACTCCATATCCACTCCAAATACAATATTTGTATTGTAGGTACATTCGTGAGTCTACAGGGATTGTGAGGAATATTCAAGCAGCTGCCGGCCTCCCTTCGCCCGCTCATTTAAAGATGCTCATAAGAATTAAAGCCTAATCTTATGTGAGCTCACATAAGATTAGTCCCCGTCGCTGATACAAGGTTTTTAAAAAGCAGTATTACATTTTTTTAAACGTTTGTTTATGTTATATTTTTTCTTAAAGTGCTAATAAGTGATGACGATGTCTATATCTAAAACCTTGAAGTTCCGCTGATGCCGATTAAAAAGCCATGAAGACTGGGTCCCCTTTTTTGTTCCTGAGAAAAACTATCTGCCAAGCAACCAAATCATCTACCTAATTTTCAAATTCAAAGTATGAAAAAACCTGCTAAAGACTTTCTATTCGAGTGTGTAGCAAAGTTCAGAAATTGCTGAAAAATAAAACTGGACTGAGACTAAAACTTTGGACCCATCATGGTTATGGTTACAAAAGTTTATTTATTTAATTGTAGTATTACTATACGGTAAGCTCTTCATTGTTTGAATTTACGCTAATTGTAACATACCTACAACCACCCCTAATGTTAGAAAAAACTTGTATTTTCTACGATAGCAACGGGTTATTGATCGACTAGTGCACGTGTTGAGGACCACTTGGTTGGGATCTCACCCAAATACAAGCTAGAAAAAAGGCAATATTAAAAGAATCAAATTAATAATGCAAAAAGCGCTACGATTTGTTTTATTTATTTTAATAGTACTTACGCAGTGCTGTGTAGCCAGTATCGGAAAGAACAGAGGCTTTAGCCTCAATTGTTTATTTGGATTGACCCAAGATTTGAATTGAAATAATGGCAAACGTAGAGCTATTGTAGCCTAAAAATTGTTAAAAGTTGTTTCATTGTTTATATATGAAAAACCTAAGAAGACCTGACGAACTATAGAACCTTTTTGGTTTCAATGCGAATAAAGTTATCAAATCACTATTTAAATAATTGGTCTTTGAAGTTGTACATTTGATGTACATTAAGCAAAGTAATTTATGACAAAATTTCAATTTGACAAACATTTTTGAATTGCATTTAGAATGCTCATAAATTTGTTGAGCCGATTTTGCTTCCGTTTGTTCTATATTTGAAATTTGAAATTGAAATATCTTCAAGATTCAGCAGCATTCAGCTGAGAAGAAACTATGTTTGCATAAATAATACAATTTAGTAGTAGCAACCGTCCAAAATGTGGTCACTTTGATTTTTGTCAAACTTCAGCACACGCTATCTTTTTACCGTAAAAACTCTCAGCTACGTGATATGTACCAAATGCTTGCCAGACATGTCTTATTGTTTACAAAAATTAATTGCAGCTGTTGTCTTAAAGTGTGTGAATTATATCATGCTAAACGAAAGTAGGCATAAAAATCACAAAATACAAATAAGCCCTACATGTAAACCCCCCTAGCTTTAAATGTAAACACGCCAAAAATCAAACTATTTCGCTTCAAATCAGGGTTAAAGGTGCTCCTAAGTATTATTTTGCATTCTATATACATTTAGTTTACGTTTGGATTCCACTCTTGTGACTGTACACGTGGTTAAGCTTTAAACAAAACATTTGGTATTCGTAACTACATTTTTCGCAATTTTCCTAACGTTTTAACCGAAACAGAGAACCGAGAAAGTATATTTAAAGAAATATTGGCTTTTACAAACACCGGCGTAGTGTTTGATAACAATAATGTTAATTTGCTGGACAAATGTGCAACGTTAGTTCTGTTCTTTTCTCGAATTACACTTGTTATGTAAGTGTATAATGATATTCATGATGTTTTGGTCCCAAAATATCAGTCGTACGTAACAATAAACAGAAGTGTATTATACAACCTTATAATATTGTTCAAACAGAAACCAAATAAGGTAATTTCACATCTCTGACTTCGTTTACAAATGCCAAATAGAGGGTGATCACATTTATTATTATTACCTTACCTAATTTATTTGATGTCTTTGTTTCGATTTTATTTGCCCGCAACCAGAGAAAACAAAATTATCCACTTTGTCTTAGAATAGTTCCTAAAGAACCTGTCCACACGTAAATACCTTAAATACCTTCAGCAAAAAAAGACTTAAGTAAAACCAAAACATTGGAAATTGAACTTAGCCGTATTCAATTTCAAAAAATAGTTTAAACTGAATTTTGAATTTTTTAAATTTTTACGGTTTCACGTTTTTAAGCAGGAACTTTCAAATTATGTGACAAAACGAGAAGCAAATACCTTTTTTTTGCACCCAAACTTAAACTTTTGCAGCTAAAGGTTCGGCAACGACAGCAAGTGACCGCATTTATGGACCGTTCACATATAAAACGGTTACTACGTTTTAAAAAAACATTTGGCTTGACCTTGTCAGAAATAAACGTAAATGTAAATCACTCAAATTATGAGAGTCAAAGGGACTGTTCATAAATTAGGAAAAAAACTGATTTATAATAAAAATAACTAAAATAAGTCTGTTCTCCGATTTGAAAAAAATTTGGTTAGAAGATAAAACTATGTAGTATAGCCAGAAAATTTTCGTTTAATTTCAAACTTTTGTGTATAGAGGTAAAGTAGTAGAGGTTAAAGTTTTAAAATTTGAATTTTTGGTGTGGATCTACCACATACAGGCATTTTAAAATTTCATTCGATTTAAGCCATTGCTGACGCATCAGAGGTTTTCAAAAATAAAGAAGCTGGTTAGCATTTTTTATGTTAATTAACCTGCCTGTTGTTGTTGCAGCACACACTTAATATATGATTATATAAACATCTCCGGAATATGTCATTTAGTTATTGGTATTTGGTATTCTAAAGTTGTCGTTTTTCGTATAGGTTCAATTTGTACAGCCAAATGATTTATACGACTGAATTCTACAAATACAACTGCAAGTGACCAGGCTTTTTAAAATTTATTCCCATTTATGCTACGCGTCCTAAAAGTAGAATCAAAATTTTTGAATTGTATGAAATGAAGAGCATCCGATGATATTTCTCGAAACTAGAGCTTCGTTCGGTACGGGAATTTCTCGACTTTCCCGATCGGTACGGGAAACGGTACGGTACGGGAAAGGAAATTTTCTTCCCGAAACTTCGGTACGGGAAACGGTACGGTACGGAAAAAACATTTTCCTGACGGTCGGGAAATTTTTTTTCCCGGGAATTCCCGGGAAAATGTAAGTGTTTGTTTAACCTTATCTATTGCCCTTGTTACCGAGCGCAACAGGAGCATTGCTGCTACGATAATTTAATAAATTAGTGAAATTCGAATAAACAAATTATTGTAATAGTAATGATGAAAAGTGATAAAAATTAGTGAAACTATTGATGAATGGCGAGGAATTCAATGATGGGATTGGAAGTTGAAAACAGAATAGATTCAGAACCATTATTGGCATTGGAGTGTGACGGATGGTCATTGCTACTCCTCGCTAATTTTCTCACTGCTACTGAGAGAACGCTTTTTCTCTCCCTTGCTATTTCACTGTTGTGAACCGAAATCAAATGCTAAATGCTATTTTATTATTTATGAATGTGCTATTTCTGAATAATAAATAACTAAATTATTTAATATTAACCAGCTCGGTTAATTTTGCTTTATTTAGTAATTTGCAGCTAGCAAATTACTATCGCTAACGTCCTGTCACGACACCGCTGAATTTATCGTCGTGAACAGCCCTGATCGCCCTTAATAAACACAATTTGGATACAGTTTTGAATTGTTTTGATATTTACTGATTATAATTCTTTTAAGCATGATTTTTGACACTTTTGTGGGTTTGACCGTAGGAAGCACATGTCGAAATCCCGAATAATTATGTGATGCTTGATACGGACTCAATTACTACCTATAATACACCATTTCTTATATCGAGTTTGCTACCATGCCAGAGTACTAATTTTGAAATTTTTGTTTTCAGCATTATATTAATGCCATGTTAATTAATGCCATTAGAGTATTGTAAATTGGTGTAAACGCTTACAGAATCAAAAAAGTGTGGACTAAATCGTATTCATCATTTTTTGCAACCAAGTTGTTACGAATTGGTTTTCAAGTTCTTTCTCGCACTTTATGTTTCCTATACACCCTGTCTGAACTTTTGCACCTTCCACAGATTGTTAGCTTAGTAGCATCTAGCATCGTTAAAGCAGGCGTGCTTGGGTGAGTGGTTAGGACTGCAGACTGGAATGGAAACTTCCAGCCTCAGCCCTGCTTCGAGCCT
>JAQFZC010007170.1:0-11538 GCA_034695205.1 Dicyrtoma fusca | reverse complement strand
TATAATGCAAGAATAACAAGCAATTAGAAATAAGGTGTAGTATTTTTCCAGCACCGCAGACAAAGCAGGCAACGTGGCTACGAAGGTCTATATAGGTACCTGGCAGCGTATTTACATACTAGGGTACGTTTTCGAAAAATAAGGGACTCAAAACGAAAGCATCTAAACCTTGAACAATGGCTTGTGGAAATGAAAATATAAATACCATGAGCTGTGAACCTTTCTCAGATGTCTTTAATGCATGTTTACTTCAGTTTTGGTAATGAAAAACATGCACTGAACAATGAAGATAGAATTGCTGAAGAAACTGATATATTTGGATAGTATCTTAAAGCTACGTTGAACGTTTTCGTCTACAGTCATAAAATATTTACGACTAGCATCCCTCTCCGCATATTTAAATAGCAACTCTACAGTCGACATATAACCAACTTTTCATGGGTTAAAGAATGAATTAGGGTCACTTGCCTCAGTTGCTACTGGAGAACGATACGAGTAAGTCTAAAGCCGGAATCTCACAAATCTTGTAACTGCTACTGGGGATTGTAGCTAAAGCAGTAATAGTCATTTATTAAAAATGACAGCAAACAAGGCGCTTCTGCGAAAGTTTAGGATCACCCATTCAATTGAAATACGTCTGTTCGCCGCAAACCCACTCTTAAAATATAATCAGAACGAAAAACAATTCAAGTCCATCTATTTCAAAACGAATCAAAAAAGCAAAACTTATTTACATAGGAATATTTCTATTCCTCATAGCAGTAAGAAAGCGTCAGCCTCATTAAGTTTTCAATCACGAGATTACCAACTGACTTCAAGACCGTTCAAGTGCTCCTATTGCAACTATTCAGCTAAACGAAATGATCACTTCAAGTCTCACATGATGACCCATACAGAGGAAAAGCCCTACGAGTGCTCTTTATGTAAGTTCAAGTGCGCCCGGGAAAACCAACTTGCAGTGCACACGAGAACCCATACGGGAGAAAGACCGTACAATTGTAAATTCTGCAACAAAGCCTTCACTCAAGTATCCGCTAAGAGTACTCACGAAAAGAGTTGTAAACTAAACGCAAACACAAAGAATGCTGCTTGGGTTAAGAGGCAAAAGAAGTTTAAATGTTCTCTGTGCGAATACACAGCAATTTATAGGTGTTACATACGAAGTCATATGGTAGTTCACAGTGACGGAGCCCACAAGAAATTCCCGTGTCAACTCTGTACAAAATCGTTTGCCAGCGGTGCTAATTTAGAAAGTCACATTAGGTCGCACACAGAAGAGAAGCCCTACAACTGTCAGTTTTGCAAGAGAGCATTCCGGGAAAACGGAACAAAACATCTTCATGAGAAAATTTGCACGAGAAATCCGAACCATGGGGACAAACCTTGGATGGAACGACAAAAGACTTTCAAGTGTAGCTTATGCAGCTCTTACAGCAATCAGGCGAGATCAAGTACGAAAACATATTCGAGTTCATACAGGAGAAAAACCATACGCCTGCCCCCTTTGCAACTTTACGTGTTCGTTGAATTCCGTCTTAAAATCCCACATCGGTCGCCACACAGGAGAGAAGCCGAATAAGTGTCAGTTTTGTAATTACTGCACATCAGATGCACTTGTGCAAAGTGCTTAGTGCAAAGGTGCACTTGAGGACGCATACTGGGGAAAAGCCGTTTGCCTGTTCCTTATGCAAGTACAAAAGTGGGAACAAATCTGATTTACTCGTCCACACGCGTTCACACACAGGCGAGAAGCCATTTCCTTGTGATTTCTGCGAACTAAGTTTCATAACCAGCAGTCGAAAAACTAAGCATTTGAAAATATGTGATCATGCAGAAACGATTTAATTAACTCTAAAACTTATTTGTAACAGAAAGTAGCAAAATAGTACAGATAGTGCAAGTTCAAGAGAACTTAAGCTTTTCTATCAATTAGACATCGAAAAGGATATTCAAATTTTGATTTGTAAGCTCAAGTTTTACAAATTCAAAGGAGTGGTGGCAAACACATGTGGAACGAACACTAACATTTTGTACCAAAGTTAAATAGACTTTTGAATAATCAAATAATCCCAGAAAACTATTTGAAAAAAAATAAACGATTTAAGTGTTTGCAATGCAGTTACTTGGGCAATGATCAGAGTGACACGAAACATGTTAAACTCTTAAAAAAGTTTAAATATCGCAAGCATTCATACTCCATTAGGGCGAAGAAAAATTTGAAAGTGCATTTAAGAATTTAAATATGAAACAGCAGTTGATTTATTTACTAACAAATTGAATTAATTCTAAACCAATCGTTTGTGTGTGTGTCATTGCGTTACTAATTTTAAATTGTATCGACTTTTCTTGCATTGTTTTAGCGGAAGTTTAGTATTACTTTCAAATCCGTTGCTGTGTGAAAAAAAGGAAAAACTCATTTTATTAGTCATGTTCTCTGAATTTGAGAACTTTGAGTATTTTAAATTTGAGAGAATAGTCCGAAGGATTTAGGCTGGTATGCTATGCTAATCAGAACAACAATCGTCGTGTAATTTTTTAGTTTTTCCTGCAATTGTTTTATTATAAATCCGAGAGTTATTGCAGTTTGTGCAACAACCGTAAATATCCACACAAAAAAGAAAAATGTTTGAAAATAAATAGACATCTACAACGTTTTACTGTATCATTTTTTATTTACGATTCCCGATTTTCCCGTAAGAACTTTGTTTTAAATGCAGTGCAAGTAATAATGGAAATTCAAATTTAGATAATTCGGATCTTGGATTAGTTTCGGGTCAAAATCAGGTTGCAGCCAGATTAGTGAGGTCAAGACACAAAGAATCGTGCAGTACATCGTAGTATTGTCTTCGTTTGAGAAGAAGTCCCACGAGTGACGCCATCGTCACGGAGAGACACGACCCGAGTGGGGTTGGGTCTGGGGTGACTAAATGGTTAAGTCGCCATATCCCGGACTGGGATGTTAAATCGGGAGACTAAACCTGGACCAAAGGACGAGGATTAGAAGGAAAACGATTTTGGCGAAACTCTGTGTTGCATCCCAGCCCGCATAGCACGGCTTAAAGTTGTCTTTACGTATACAAATCCGCTGTCCTTAAACAAGTCTTATATTTCCTTAAAGTCGTCCTGACGGCAACATTAAGTCCTCTACATAACCGGGGGGATGGAAGTCTTAAAGACGTCTTAGAACGACAACAAAAAGACGACAATTATTTGGCGACTTTAAGATTACTTTTGTATGCATGCTTTAAGACGACTTAATTTTTTACAGATATGGTGACATTATGCCCTTCTTTACGTTATTAATTCAGTTAGTTTTTTAAACAGCGCATTTTAATCGTTTAATTATTATTATTTCAACAATGTGTTTTATTTTTAATGTATAGTAAACATTACATGAGCATAGAACACTTGTAAATCATGAAAATGTGTTAAAATGAAAGTATTGTATCAACAACAGATGTTTACGGGTTGGAGTCACTAGAATTGTTTTCAATGGTGTCATGAACTGCAGCAACAGGAGTCCTTAAAATAAAAAACAAAACCATTTTAGAATAAGTAATTTAAAAATTGTTAGCTTGTTGCATTTGCAATAACCTATTCGGAACTCGGAAACATCGAAAAAATGTTTTACAAAAGTCTTTTTATTCTACAATTATTCAAAACGGATAAAACTAGTAAACTACATTTTCAAAAACGTTCAACAATAGTAACTAACACTTTCAAAAAGGTCAAAACTAGAAATTAACATTTTTTAAAAACAGTCAAACCTAACAGCTGACACTTTCAAAAAGGCCAAAACAATAACTCAACATTTTTAAAAACATACAAAAGTAGTAAGTAACACTTTCAAAAAGGTTAAAACAAGAAATCAACATTTTTAAAAACGTTCAAAAGTAGTAACTAACACTTTCAAAAAAGTCAAAACAGGGAACTGCCATCTTCAAAAATACTCAAAAACTAGTAACTAACACTTTCAAAGAAGTCAAAACAGGGAACTGCCATCTTCAAAAATACTCAAAAACTAGTAACTAACACTTTCGAGAAGGTCAAAACAAGAAATTACCACTTTTAAAAAGATGTAAAACCGGATATAATTTTTATCGTTTCGACAAGGTTAAAATTAAAAGTATTTAAGTAGTTTATTCTGCTAAAAATAGTTATTTACTTTCGTTTAGCTTTGTTCCTCAATCTATCGCCAGCTCGCTTCAACCAGTTTTGGACTATCTTGACGGTTTCTCTTTCATCGGCTTCTTTTCTTGTTTTGTAATTTTTCTTTGAAGCATCTGGAAATAACAACAAAGTAGCTGTTACAAACAATAAATAACACTATATAAACATGTAAATGAAAATATTATGTAATAATTTAAATATAATTACTTATTAGACTTACCAAAGACAACATTTACAATCTCAAGCGAAGAAAAATCGAGTTTACCCCTTTGACCACAGTAACTGTACTCCATCGCAAGGTCGTCAGTCAAGTTTTTTCATTATTAGCGATATAGCCTCTTTAGAAGTTGACCCACCAGCGGAATGACAAAAAGAAATCTAAAATTTTCAAAATTAAAAAAACAAAAGTTAACCTTTGGGGAACAGTAAGATCTAATTTTAAATCTTTTTGAAAATGGTAAGTTCTCGTTGGGACCTTTTTGAGTGTTAGTCCCTAGTTTTGACCTTTGTGAAAGTGTTAGAAGTGTTAACCTTTATGAAAGTATTAGTTACTAATTTTGGCTTTTTTGAACGTGTAGATACTAGTTTTTTTAAATAATGCTAATTTCTTGATTTGACCGTTTTGAAGTGTTAATCAATAGTTGTGAATGTTTTTAAAAATGCGAATTTCTAGTTTCCAACTCTTTTAAAGTGCTAGTTCCTAGTTTTTGATGCTTTTAAAAATGAAGATTTCTGGTTTTGATAATTTTGAAAATTCCATTAACTTTTAAATGTTTTAAAAACTATGATTACTAGTTTTGACCGTTTTGAAAAGGTTTTGTAGACTAAACACTTCTGCTCATCATTCACTCCATATTGCTTTTCAGTATCGAATAGGTTAAAAAAATAAAAAGTACGTTAATTAGATAAGTAAGTACGGTATAATACAGGATCTACCAATTTTTTACGGAACAGTTGATTTCCCAGAATATCCTCATTTAGCGCTGCAAGGTCTCCCGCAGTAGTAATTGGCATCGTAGGCAACTTAATTGCCGTTTCTTCATCGTCCGATTCTACTTCGTTTAGCAAGCCAATTTTCTCTTCTACTTTCTCAAGGCGGGTAGAAATTTGGCCTAATAAAAGCTTTATTTCTTCAATGCTCCGAATCATGTGTTCCTGGTAACCTTGTAAATTATTAAATACAACCAATTTAGGTTACATATATTTTTAAGACAAAATGAACGTTAGTTATAAATACTTACCTATGGTAGCCAACCCCGATGAGTGATGAGCAGTTGGAGGAACAGAATTATTATTAATCTCAGGAATAATTAACTCATCTGCTTTCACTTGAAGCACGAACTGTGGTAGTTCATCGCCATTCTCTGATACGGAAGACAGAATTTCAAGTTGATTGATTTGAGATGGTGGAGGAGGAAGTGTGAGATGATTTCGCTTGCTACTGGCAGTCTTGATAACCGATTTTTCGGAGGTCTGTTGAGGCTTTCGAGAGTAATGAGGACGAGAACCTGGGGCTGCATCACTCAAGTCAGATGTTTCTTCCGCATCTTTGAGTTTTAATCTTGCTTCTTCGTACGTAGCTACAATAAAAAAACGAGCAAATATAAATATGTATTAACGAATAATTAAATATGTAGCAGAATATTATTTTATATTCAAGCATGTCATTTGAATCCATTATAAAAACTTACCGAAGCGCTTTAAAATACGGGCCGAATTTGAAGTCCATTTCGAATTGTCCTCAGGATACTCGCATTTCTTCACAGCAATTTCGAGACGATTTGAATTTTTATGGGGTGGCCACAGGCACTCAGTATTAGACACAAACCATTTTAGTGGAACTACGGCTACACCTCCTTCTTCGGTAAAGTGAGCAATGCAATACATAATTAACTTTGTTCATGAATTAATGGGAAGACAGCTAGGTAGTTGGAGCTCAACGGAAAAGACTGAACTTTTGTCTTCGGATCTTCTAGTGACCAGTATTCAATTTTATTTATAGGTTTTATTTTAAAAATTCCAAGTAGGGATGAACTGCACGGGTATGTATATAAATCTTCTTTAATTGTGAGATTGCCTACAGCTACGTAGGTTTTTAATTTTTTTGAGTAACAAAAATTTTTTACTATTATTATGCTACTATCACTCAACTCACAAATATTATTTCTATTAGTAGTGTCTAAACTAAATCTAGAACATTTGTATGCGCAATATTCAGGACCATCACAGTCAGAAGGAAGTGGACCCCCAGCGTGTGGCTTTACATAGATAGGTTCACTTTCAGATTTACTGTTAAACTTTAAATTACAATCAGCTTCAACTAGACGTCTGTGAATTTGTTGAAGAGATGATTGAGGTTTTTTTAAAAGACGTTTTATATCGCCTAATTTATTTTCAAACTTAAACGCACTGTAATTATCCAACGGACCTAAGTGTTCAGCATCCTCAGCTAAATGCAGCAGGCAGTGTACGTTGTAAGAAATATTTTCCTTGCCGTACAGCGACTCAAACGTTCCTACAAAGTACTTCAGTAGATCGTGCGCATATTTATTTAGATCCAAGTAGGTCTTCTTGGCCGACAGTATTCTTATTGCTACGTGTAGTACCATAAATAGCATATAATGCTCTTCTTGCAATATTGTACGTAAAACCAAAGGACCCGTGTAAAGTATAAACTGTCGTAACTCTGTTGCCTTCCATCTATCAATTTCACGTAAAGTTCTAGGCTTTCTATTAAAATCTGAAACTATGAATGGTTTTAGCTTTTCGAGTCGACCTGATATTTTATCTATTTGAGCACTCGAAATTCTAAAAACTTGAATTTTTCCTCGCATCCAGAGTAGTATGAGTTTGTTTTACTACACCAAGGCATATCAAGTGCATATATTCAACGGGGAAACATTCAATTAAATCAATCGGTAGCTCTTCTACAATGCTAACTCCCGTATGATGCTCCTCGTATTGTTTTGCTCGAAAAGTTTCATCTGTACGTCGCTTACATCCACCTTCATTAAAAATAACACGATGATTGTAGTATTCTCCTCTAATAATGCATTTGCCGCAACCATAAAAACCTGAATGACCTTTTATACAAGTCACAAATGCCCGGGCTGGTGCATCGCAAACGAATGCTTGAATTGCAACTTTAATATGATGCCCTTAAATTATAATTCCATTGTTAATAATATTCTTGGTTTCTTGCACAAATTCTCTTAAATAATCATTTACGTTTTGGGGCTTGCCAGGGCCGCACCAGAGTCCAATTATAAAAGGAGGCTGCTCACTATTATTCACATAACCTAAAATTGGCCAAAATGCCTTATTCTCACTTTTAGCTATAGGTAAACCATCAATGTTTATTTGTAAAAATATATCATTACGCAGTTTTTTATTTTTTAAAACTTTTTGAAGTTGATTTTCAAGTCCAAAATGAGTGTAGTATCCCGGTTTCACCTTTGTCACTTGTGTAATTTTTGGTGTCTTTAAAAGTGTTCTAGAGTCCGCGGGTAGATTAGACAATTTTTTAACTTTCCTTAAAATTGCCAATAAACTTGTAAGTGCTGACTAAAAAATTTTATGAACAACGCTCCAGTTACTTAATTGTTCGGAAAACTTATGTACGCTCAAATCACAATCGTCTTCGTCAGTCTGTTCACTGGAACTTTCAAATTGTGATGAAAATTCAGTTTCTGACGAAGTGCTTGAAGCGTCGATTTCGTCGTCACTATTGTACCTACATGCATTTAGTTGAACCTCATTTACTTCTCCTGTAACATTGTTAAACGTTTCAAACTTTGCACTAACACAGGGCCCTTTATTGCTTATATTTTTAATTATAGCGTCCGAAATTAATTTTGATTTTTGACGAATATATCGCTTAGAATATATTTTAGAATTTTGGTTCATTGTCTCAACTGAAATTTTTTCATTTCACTTTAATCCTATACTTTAGTTCAAAAATAGATTTAAAATAAACCGCAAAATCAAAAGAACTGTGTACATAATGCTGTCTTTAACTTGTCTTAAAGCTATTCCAAATGCCGTCTTTTATAAGGTCATTTTATGCCCAGTCCAGCCAGTTTTAAGCATATCAATGTCATCTTAAAGACGGCTTATTCCATACTTGTGTTAGTGGTCTTAGTCCTTACATTTAATGTTGGCATAATGTCGCCTTAAAATAGGCATATATGTACAGTCGAGATTACGACGAGTTTATGGAATAGCAAAGCCGACTTATGCGAGCTGGGACGTTACTTCTTTTTAGCGAGGTATTGGCAAAATATTGGCCCCTGCTGGTGCGCGATCTGCTAAACAAACTGTTATTATTGCCCGCTGGTTACAACAACGCTCAATTACACCAGTCACTACTTTAATTAGTCCCTATCGGCGTACCCAAGACTTTTGCTGCATTACGCAGTAGATTTCTTTTTAAACTGGAAAACCAGAATGAGGAAACTACTGATTAACTTTACATGATATTCTAGACTAGTTATGGACAAAACGTGATTCATGTGTAGGAAAGATGTTAGTTCAATTTATACAAAGTGGTTTGTGCAGGTCTTTTGCTGATTTGTGAGGGAATCCTTGGTGGCAATATTGGGAAGCGTGGGCTTGTGGGCTATATCTATCCGTATGTACCAGCATGTGAAGCGGTAATGCCGATTTTCCAAAATAGGATCGCGAGCAAATCTCACAAGAAAAATTCTTCCGTCGAACTCCGTCATAATGCAAAGCATTCGCATGGTTCTTTAAATTGCTTTGCTGTCCCGAAGTACAATCGCAACGCAGAAACTTAAATGGCTTTTCTTTAGTGTGCGTCTTAATGTGATTATTTAGGTCGTCCTTCCACCGACTTCTGTAAGTGCAAAGTGTGCATTCAAATTGTCTTTACTCCGAATGGATTTTCAAGTGCTCATTTAACGTAGCCTTATAGTCGTACAAGAGTAAGAACACGCATGACACTTAAACGTTTTTAAGAGATCGACATACTTCTTGTCATTGTGTTTCGGAGTCAATTTGTTATTTTTTCATGAGAAGTCATGTTTCCTTTTAAAGCAATTGTCCGTTTACAGAATTGACAAAGAAATGGCTTTTCTCCGGTGTGTGTCAAAATATCGTAGAGTGTGCCTAGACGTGATTTAAACTTTGAATTGCAGAGCTTGCGTTCGAATTCTTTTTCGTCCGTGTGTGTTTTTAAATGAATTTGCAAGTCAGACTTTGAAATGACAGAATAGCTACAAATTCTGCATTTAAATTTCTTCAGATTTGCTACCCACGTTTTTGTTTCGGATTAAGTTTACATATGTTTTCGTGTCTATTTTTATCACTATTTTCTAAAAATTGTTTCTTGCAAAGTTGGCACTGATAGAACTTTTCCCCAGTGTGAGCACGAATGTGGCGATTTAATTTGTTTTGTGCGAGAAATCTTTTAATGCATAAAACACACTTGAATGGCTTTTCCCCTGTGTGGGTCTTTATGTGCCGAACTAAATCGGTATTGTTTCCTCAAGAATATTCGCACGACTCGAATTTAAATGGTTTCGGTTTCACAAGGAGATGCTTCGAAGGGTGTCTTTTGAGGCTTCTTGGATATTTCCCTACGTAAATGCGTTGTGAATACGTCAACCGATTAGTTTTTTTAAAATGATTTTCTGGGTGTATTTGGGTACTTGAAAGCTCTTTTAATTTTTGTGTTGAGCGTTCGGGTTTGTTCCCTTATTTTTTACCCTCCACTTTTTTGAAAGTGTAAAACTTGAGTTTACAGAGTTTGATTTGAGGCTCTTTTGCAATGCCAAATTGGCAGAGGAGCTCGCTTCTTTTCTTTTCTCTTGCATTCGTACTCATTCTCTCAAACTGCATAAACTCCAGTTCCCTATTAACTGACTGAACAGCGCTTTAAGCTCAAACTGTGTTGATTGTAAAACCAAAAGTTAAAAAACAACTCTCACGGTGAGGGACCAGCAACGACGTAAAAAGACTAAAAACCTTCGGTATTGTTACCTTGGATTGAATTTCAAGGTCTATTGAGGTACGTGTTTTTCAAGTTTACTTTATTCAGAGCAGTCAGCAGCCGTCAATCCCTGTTGTAGAATTTATTTGCGAACCCACACAGCGAAGAGAAACCCTTCCCTTGTTCTCTTTGCTAGGAATGTTTTCGCCGGAGAGGAGACTTGCAAGATCACATTTTTTCCCACACGGGTTAAAACCCGGTTGCATGTTCATTTTGCGACAAAGTATGTTTTCGTAAGACATTGAAAATAAGTCACGAAAAATCGTGCAAACTGAATCCGAAACAAAAAGACAAAGATTGAGTGGAAGAGCAAAGAAAGCATGGGTGTGACATCTGCACTTATCGTGCAAGAACGAAGGGTGACTTAACCAGCTATGTTAATATCCACACTGACAAGAAACCATTTGGATGCTTATTTTTCCCAATGTATTTTATTACAAAGTCGGCACTTTAGGGTCACTTGAGAACCCATACGAGGGAGAAGCGGTTCGAATGTCTGACATGCGATTTCAGTTCTGCACTGTCCATCCCCGTCGGCGTTGTCTATAGAAACGAAATTCGATTTACGGATTTAATTAGGTATTGAGTTGTAGATTACGTGAACATTGTTTAGATATTAGCCATGAGAGAATAACTTATCGATACTAGACGTTTGCTTTTCTAACTAGCCAGCTTCAAACAGCGTAATTTGACTAAAACAAAGAAACGTTTGGTTTATATTCATAAGATAATGAATAAAGCATTATCATTTAGCAAATTATATCCCGGATCAATTAACGTATACCTGGATAGACAAACTACGCTAATCAATTCACCTGGCAATTCTAAGGTTTGAGTTTTTAAAAGCGAAAGAGCTTCTTGGCCAAGCAATAACAGGCGTTTCTAAAACTATATGTTTTTAGCCTACATTATAGAAGAGCACCACAAACTATTTCAAGTTCATGTGCAATACGTGGCTAACAGCTTGTTTTAAAGCCCTTTGTAGAACTTGATTCAAAATTTGTTTTGTAGCAAAACGAGCTACCTACTACTATTCCAAAGAATTCTAGAAATCTCTACACAGTATCAAAAACCCTTAAATCGACCTAGCCAGTTCTTTAAAAAAAATACTCTACAATCACTGAAGGAAATTTTAATAAAACGTGAATGCGTTTGCGGCATTATTAGCAGAATTGGCAGAACGTACACAAGAATTCCCAAGTGACGAAATGCAAACTTAACTCCTGCTTAAAAGATTCAGAATTGATGGAAAAGCAAAAGAAATTCAAGTGTCACATGTGTACACTCAACCAACTAAAGCATCATTTTAGCCAAAAAGTGAGTCCTATTTGCTGCATCATAATCGCAAAAAAATACGA
>JAQFZC010007169.1:0-11541 GCA_034695205.1 Dicyrtoma fusca | reverse complement strand
AGGCTTCGCCTTCTTGGTTCGCTAGGCAGATCAGTCGTTCTCCGAAAATCTCTTACTAGAGACTAATTTTCAAACCTTATATAAATACATAATTATTCTTCCCAACGGCTGATTGTAGCAAAAAATAACACACGCAGATGATTTCACCAAATTTTGTAATTAAAATGGTGATTTATTACAAATAAGTCTTTATCACAACCACAATTAGGGCTACCTACCCTAGTTCTAAGACTTAATATTTAAAAAAGTAAGGCGTCGCCCATTTGGTTAGCAAGGACAATTCTTGTTCACCAAGGATATCAGTATCTATTTTTCGAGCTTCAATTAAATATCTTCGGTAGAACATATTATCAAAGCCACCAAATGGACGAATCCTACTTGGTTAACCGAGGTAAAAATAGGTCAGTGGAAGATGTGACATAATGTCATGAACTTATCTGCCCACTATATGTAAAACAAGAAACGCATTTAATTAATTTTAGTTACAAACAAAGAAACAAGACAGCACATGCTTCTCAAGCAGAGTAAAGATAATCCTACAAAGGGTTTTTTAGCTCTACTCGGTTATAGTGGAAAAGGAAAAGATTTTACTGCTATTATTGTTTAAATCGGTTTGTCAAAATTGAAAACTTTGAAGACCATTTAAACATGTTTTACATGCGGCTTACAAAGAATCACATTTCCTTAAGAGTAGTTTTCCGATTTCAAAAATTTCCAGAATAGTTTGGATCATTTATATGTTGTGAATGCAGATTTTGAAAGTGTGTTAGTACCTATACAACGAAGCGAGTGTGAAAAAGGTATAGAATGTAATGTTGAGTATTGTGTACTAGATCACCCCACATGTTCTATGTTGGAAGCTAAGCACAATCCATGCGCATATTTATTTATCATTAAAAATTGTGAACGTATTACAGCTGAGTCAGTAAGTAGTAGCAATCTACACTCTCCTGTGGGGATGACGCACCATAGGAGGAATTGGATTTATTGACAGAATTGGATTTCAACATAGTTATAATAATATGAGGTGAACATTTTGAGCAAAAGTACATAACCATTTTCCATGAAATTAATTAGATTATTATGTTGCACCAGTATTCTATATTGAATATAAAATGTCATGTAGGCTTTTAAGTGTTACAGATCATTAGTTACCAGCATAGCTTAAACTTGCATAATTTTATTCTAGTAAAGCCATATAGTATTTTTAGCGTTGTCGACATAATTTAATTACGATAGTCGCTTTAATTCCACTACGTTAATTACAGTATGAATTTAGCGTCACTATTGCACATGTATTGGTTGCATTGCATTTGATTTGTGTACAAAACAATAGTTGTTTAACGATTACAAATGTTAAGACGAACACTGCTTTCTATTTAAATACATATTGCGCAGTTGAACATAGTTGATAATGGTTTTGGCTTAGTAGACATAAATTTAATTATTGGATGAGCTCGTTAATGTAAATATTATACCATAAATAATTAAAACAAATTACTAATAATTGCTGCTAGTGCAGTAATCCCTAGTATTGATGTTTGTACAGGGTGCTTGAAATAGAAGGCACACAAGTTAACAGGCAAGCAAAAATAAATTTTGTGTCATTTTAATTATTATTTGAATTAATTAATTTTTTCCACCTGTAGGATGGTCCGTAGCGAGCACAATGTGTAATTGATTTCACATATGTAGATAGTCTGCTGATTAGCGAGCATTGTAGTAAGCACATTCTCTCTTATCTGAGATTTTAAACCCAGAAACAGTTGCTTTAACTCAAAGGATTTTACAACCAACCGCCTTTGCATTCTTAATTGCATCTGAGTTCGAAAATCTTCAATGAATATTCGGTAAGTATCGGCTTCAAAACGCAGAGATGATGTCTTCGCCCACAACAAGCCTCTAACAAAAAATATCAAAACAGGAGGAGCATTACCTCTTTTAGCCTTATTTCTTTTAATTACTAAAGCAGCTGCTATTATAGGTGGCATTGGTGCTGCTGCATGTAATGTAAGTCAAGTAGTAAATGCTATTAATAATAAAAAATCTTAAGATAAAGCCTTAGCTGAAACCCAAAGACATAACAAAGAAATGGAAAAAAGGAATAGTGAGGGTTTTTAAAGAGAGGGTCACTATTTAAAGCCTTATCCATAAAAGCCTTAACAAATATAGAAATGGCCAAATTTTCTAACCAAATATTACATGATACAAAATATATTTTTTGATGTGTATATATGAGAGATACGTTACCATTAAGGCCTAACAATCATGAAATAGGAATACTAAACCTAGACAGTTAAAATAACCAAGGATTGCAATGGACTTTATGGTATAAAAATAATAACCTTGATTCTTTTGGACATGGTTCACCTATTGAATTAATCAAATATTTAAAAGGAAATATTGTATATTCTGGATATAAACTACAAGGAATCGGAACAAATTCGTGTGGTGCTTTGTTTATTATTAATGGAAAACATTATAATTACAAACTTATTTGTTAAAGCTATTATAGAGCTCGAGTCGGAGCTTTGCTTGGGCTCCTCAAGGGGTTGAAACCCCGACTTGTTAAACAAAATAATTAAATTATGAGTCAAATCAAGGAATATTGAAGAACTGGTGAGTAATAAAATTAGTTAATGGACAAATAACACAAACGTTTTGACAAATCAACCTATACAAACCGAATTCGCTGATCGCTGGAGAGTGCTTCGCAATGAGTTAGAAGGTATAGCTGCAGAACAGCATAGTTTAGCTAATGTAGTTGACAGTTTAAAATCTTACATAGAATCAAACGGTCTAGAGTTAGAAAAAAAGCTTGGAAAACAACGAAAACGCATTGAAGAAATAGCAAATAAGAAAACATCAAATAAAGTAGTAATAGACATACTAATCAAACACAAACTGAACGTATTTTAAAGGCATCTGACATTAAATTATAGATTCAATTGATTTGGATAACCTTTTGCTAGAGACAGAGCTGGAAACTATTAGGTATTAGGTAGTATAGTTAAAAACAATCCAATTGCTTAATTTTAGAAAAATAAATGAATCTTATAGTATTTTAACAAGTTTTTGTATTATCAACCAAATAGCATTTGAAAAAACTAATTTCAAAATACAAATTTGTGACATTCCATTAGATGGAATATTAATAAGTACATGCACCAATAACCACACTAAACAAACCGGTTTTTTAAAATTTCAAATAAAGTTTTAGAGCTTGAAGTAACTTATTATATTCAGGGTTGTGCTTATACATTCAATTGTATACTTCAATAAATGTTTATGTTAATAAATGATTTCAAGACTCGGACTCTGTCGTGAACAGAATAACAACCACATCAAAACAATTAATCATACTTTAAGAATACAGAATCTTACTGAAGAATAATAAAATTTTTTAGACAAATGTAGAACATTTAGCTAACGAAACTACAAATAATGCATCCCAAATAAAAGTTATTAACAGTCAATCGACTGAATTCAGTCCAAAGCTTTCTCAAGCGATAAGTGAATTAGAGACTACAATTAATAACAGTAATGATAAAAGTAAAACAGAATTTGATAAATATAGTAAAATTATAAAGGAGCAAGAAAATATAAATGAAACGTTTACAGAAAATTGTAAAAAAGATGAAATTAGATTAAATGTTTAATGGTTTAGATATAAAGCTGGTTTACAGGTGATAGAACGAATCCAAGCAAATTTAAGTGATAAAGAGGAAACAAATAATAAGCTTACGACAAGTTTACATGATAAAGAGGAAAGAATAATTATGCTTACGACAAATTTAAGTGATAAAGAGGATAAAATTAATAAACTTGCGACAAATTTAAGTGATACAGAGGAAAACATAATAAGCTTACGATAAATATTATAAGCATAGAACAAAATAATACTAGAATTAATAATTCAATTAATGAAATTAAAAGAGAAAATGATAACAAATTAATTGATATTAACACTAAAGTAGAACGTATAGTTATTCCTGATGTGAGCCTTTAAACTCTGTCAGAACATGTTACAGGTGAATTGCAATTTAGAAAACTTAGTGCAAATTGTGGTATTTTGACGAATTATTTTTTTGTTCATAAACCTTTACCTCAAGGCTCTTGATTTACAATAAGCGTATGCGATATTTCAATTGAAGGAATGTATGCAGGTTATTGTATAAATAAAACTACTAAACAATCAGAAGTAATTCAAATTTTCAGTAAAGAATTGTTTATTGAAGTAACAAATTATTTGAATGGTGAAGCCTACATGATTAATTATTTTTTGCAATAGTTAAAGCTTGGAACAAGGTAATACTAGATTTATTGAATTAATTCAAGCTTTGGAAAACCTACACTCAAGTAATGAGATTAATTAAATTTTTATTTTACAAACGTTTATCATATATAAATGGAGACTCTTTTCAAACTGTTTAGTAATGATGAACTAATTGAAAGAGAATTGTATAAAATTATTAATGCTCAATGGGTTGAAAGCAAATATCCTAACAAACAAATTCAACTTATTCTTGAGGATGGAGACTTGCATTATAAAGTTTATTTAACGAAGCGATATAATAAAATGATTCCTCAAAGTGATAATTTAAAAGTATTTGTTAAAAAATATATTAGATATGAAGGCACCTTTGAGGTTTCTGGATTTGTATCGAATAAACTATCCTTTCACGAACCATATTAATTGTTTTACTTTTCTTTTAAATGAATGATCCTGCAATTTTTAAGTGAAATAAAAATCCAAAATTTAAACATAGCCCGGTATTTCCTAATATGTAGGTCTGAAGTGATTGGTAAAAGTAATTGTGGTAAAAGCTGTCTTGTTTTTAAAATACTATTACAACAAGGATTGTTAGACTGTAATAACCTAATTTTAGTAGGCGATAACTTTTAACAAGATCCATATCAAATTTTAATTAAATCGCTTGAAAATAATCTAACAAAACAACACATAGTAGCAATATTTGAAAATAAACAAACAATTAAAAACAATGGTTTATGTGAAATTAAACTAATTGAAAAAACTGCAAAATGGCTCAAAATAGATTTAAAACAAAAAAATTAATATTATGGTCTATGATACAGATGAATTATTACCAGATCCAAAAGAAATTGATTCTAAATTACTTACTGTTATTTTATATGATGATGGAACGAACAGAAAAAATCAAAATATTTTGAAAAATTATTTTACACGTGGAAGGCATAATAATATTTGTGTATTCTATTTCAGTCAATCCTATTTTGAATTGAACCGAAGATCTATCCGTATGAAATCAAATGTTTTGATTTTAGATTGTTTATCCAACAATGATACACAACATCTACATAGAGACAGAATTGGAATTGATATGGATTTAAAGGAATTTAGATTTAATTTTTGTCGTAAAGGATGGGAGAAAGATCATTGCTTTAAAACCATTGATTTTAATTTTAAAGCTAGTGAAAAGCGGTACAGACATAATATTGATAAATTTTACATACTAAGAAAATATTTTTAATAAATGATACTGTGTAATTATACATATTAAACACAAACACAATCATAAACACAATCATTAACACAATCATAAACACAAAAACACAAAACGTTAAACACAAAAACACAAAACGTTAAAACAATCAAAAACAAAAACACAAACACAAACAGACACGTTAAACAAAAATTGTTACTAACAAAAAAGTGTAGTGATGTTGTTTGTTTTAATTTTTTTTAAATTTTGAACTAATTATATATTGAAATATATAATCAGAATTATGTTGATTTGTGTGATATATTATTTTTGTGTACTTTTGTTTGTAAATGTCTATGATAATTTCTTTTACTATATACTCGCCCACATTCACAATTAAATTTTTTATACCTATTTTTGTTTGCACAATCTTTAGAAGAATTGTATGTTTTATAAAACAATGAAATATCTTTAGTTTCCTTACACCGTATACAAACCTAAGCCTCCATTTAATTAAGAAAAATAATAATTACAAAAATTGATTAAACAGTATTCTCTGATTTCAGTAAAATTATGTACTATTTGTTTTATTTTAAGCTAGCTAATTGATTTACAAAACCACAAACTTTGGTATCCATTTAATTAAAAAAAATACCAACCACAAAACCGTTTTAGATAATTCTCAGATTTAATTTAAAGTTTGCATTATGTGGATGAATTTAAGCGCGCCAATTGATTGTTGGCAGTTTTGAAATTATGTGTTTGATGGTTTCTAAAAAAACATACAAAAACGGGTTTTTTAACGATATTTAAAGAAATTAATAATCATTTTGTAGTTTTTTAAGCATTTTGAAAAATGTGCCAATTTTTCTGGTCCAGGAATGGTCTTTCCATCTCTACCATGGACATGGTGTTAAAGTGTTTAAAACGTTCAAGTGTTAAAATCTTGAACATTATTGCAAACTTTGCTGCTTGACGTATGTAGCGCTTTTAGCTAGCGTCTTTGAAAGCTTCCAAAAACTGCCTTTGCAATTTGCAATATATTTTTATTGAACCTGCCCATTAAGTCAGCCTTCTATTCTTGTCCCAAAATGCAGCTTTAAAAGCAGTAAAACTAGGTTTGATTACACAGTAAGCGTTGATATGCAACTAGTTTTAGAAAGTATGTTCCGAGACAGCATGTGAAACATGGTAACGCGTCATGCTAAGGCAAACAGTCCATACATGAAAGAAATGTATGACCTTGAGAAATTAAATACGTTTACAGTATTGTACGACTTTACTAATCTATAAGATTGTTGTTTGGCGGAGTATTTATGTTCTGATGGATATGCATGGGTGCCTTAAAATAGTTTATTACCTTTTGATGCCCGCAAGTGGCACCCAGACGCCGATTTCAAACATTTTGAATGACCGCTGACGTCACCTAGATGTGCGGCGATCGTTTTGGTGGTGGCCCGCGGACGTCTACGCGACGTTTCGTGTTGAGTACTAATATAAAAGTTAATAATGTTTCATCAAGTAAAGTTACAATTTATTTTTTCGAAGAATTATAAACTTAAGAATATTTTGTATTATATGTTGTTGTTATCCTTCTACAAATAAAATTATTTACGTATAATATTTTTATTTAAATCTAAGAACTACTACTGAAAATAATCATCTCTCAAACAAAACATAAATAATTATACCAATCGTATTTGTTTTAATTTTTTCTCCCAACGTTTGCTAAATTTTTTTTGGACGCAAGATGCAGTTCATTTTGAAGAATCAAACTTTGTCTTTGAAGCGGGGGTTACGGCTGCTTTTGGCGTAAAGCAAGAGCCTTTCCCAGCCTCTAGAATTGAATTGAATCCAAGGCAACAGTTTAATATAATTTCTCTTGAAACCAACTGGCTTGGCAGCTGAAAGCCGCTGGGCTGAGTATAGGATTTTAGAGTTTAAATATAAAATATGTCTATCAAATACAACCTGAAAAATAAGCCAGGCAACAAAGATTTGTAGGCTTTAATTTAATTAGAAAATAAATTTAATTAATGTTGACATATGTTTTATAGAATTTGGGCAAACATGTAGATATATTCAGTTTTAAACTTAGACGTGACATTTAGACTCATTTTTATGAAGTTCCGAAAAGGTTAACGTTTTCGTTTAAATCTAGTGAGCTGATAATTGATGAAATCTTAAAATTATAAGATGATCACAAGCATAGATACATTTTTAGCGTTGACATTGATTACACTGCTGAATCCCATAACTAACATTTATGTTGGTTATGGGATTCAGGAGTGTAGGACCAGGATTTACCCGGTTGTCCTAAAAACAATAATATCTCGTTTAATGCATTATCGCCGTATTCTAAAAACCTGTTTAGACAAACAAATAAACTTGACACACAAAACTAACTATAAACATGACGCATCAAAAGCAAATTTGTTATTTAAAGTGTAAATTCAATTATCCAGTACATTAATGGATATTTAAGCTGTATTTGAAATTCATACTGAAAACATCTAATGTGCAAAAAATACTAAAATTTGTTCAAAAGCCAGTTTTTTGAGAATTTGTAACATTTTGTAAGAATACCATTAACCATGGAATTCTAGACATGTCTATGTTGACGCTTTTACCGTTGCGATGAATGTACAATGTGCGTTCAACATGCTCATACTCAAGCGTATCATAAAAACGTGAAATATTCTTTTTTCCTTTCGAATTAGTACTCACACTTACAAGACTAGTCCCAACATTCCCTTTCATTTGATCATTATTAGCAATAAACTCTCCTACCATTGATTTAACATTTTTCGTCGTCACCATTTCAATAGTAGCACTAGAGATTTATCATTTTCTTTAAGGCATACATGTACATACCATTTCTTCCTGTCCAAAAAACACATTATACGTTGGAATTTCATTGGCTATAATTCAGATTCTGAATCAATGGTAGAACGTTTTGCAGTCAAATCTATTATGAAAAAAAAAGTATTGTACATAAACAACTATACTATACCACATTATAACAAACATTTCTTGTACCCCACGAGTTATATTTTACAAATATTCAACTTACTTAGAGTTCTATTTGACAAGGCAATAATTGCGCTAAACAGTTTTCATGACGATATCTCTGGATGTGGTTGCCCTTCATCTAGAACAGCTACCATAGCAAAACACACAAACCTAAACATATTAATTATTCAACCATTTGAAAAATGAATTTGTTTATGTGGTTTGATATGAACCTTTTAGTTGTTTTTTATCAGGTAAAACTTGTTGTGGAAAGACCGCATCTGTAATCATAATGGAACAAAAAACTTCAATTATCAACCTTATTATTTTAATTTTATTAAAAAATAAAATGTCTTTGGTTTTCTTTATAATTAACTTTTGTCTTTGGCAATGGCATTTTGAGTTAGAATATTGATCTAACGCTACGTAATGTAACCAAAGGCAAAACTAAAAGAAGGAGAGCTAAGGTAATGTGGGTATATACTGCATTCACATTTAATTCAGAGCGTCCCGAACGCAATAGAGCATTTCAACAAGAAAGCTTATTCGTTCACTCTATGTACTCTGTAAATTGTCAAGTTTAAAGTTGCAATCTGATTCTGCAGTATTATTTTGCACACAAAAAAACAATCAACGGCAGGGTGTTAAATACAATTTCAGACATGAAATGAGTATTAATATAAAAATACTCAAATATTGCAGACTTAGTATATGCACTTTCTAATTCACATGTCGTCCCAACTAGGATGTCTGGATATACGTAGTTAGGTACGCAACCTTTAATTACAAAATACTTAAACAAAATAATTACCCCAAACTTGTTTGTTAGGTGGAATCTGTCTCTATACAGTACTCGTAAGCGTCATACACATAGAATTACGCCTGAAACAATACGTAGAAATAGTGTTAAACCTATAGAATGGTGCATCTATAGTTATTTAATAATAATTCACGCCTGTGGAAACATTTACCATCCCTACCTACTATTCGTTCTTCAAATTTTAACTGTGTTGCACTAAAATTATAATTGTGTCGATCATCAGATTTTATGTTCAATTGAATGGTGGACTTTGAATCTGATAAAGCTATGATTGGATTATATGTTACTAGTTTTGTTCTAAGCCTAGGAACATTAATTGGTGGTTCATTATAATTAGTTACATCGTCTACAAAAGTATAGACTACGCTTGTTTCGATTCCTTTCTTAGTTAGGGTAGCTGCTATCTTCTCTTATTCCTGTATCAAGTAAATATGCTTTTTAACGCCGCTAATGTTTTACTTTGAGATTTCGTTTTCTGTTTTTACATTTTAGTTGATAGCCGCTTCTTATGTGTTAATATACGTCTCCTTTACTTAGTATTTCGTTTCAGTTTCTTTCTAATACGTTTCGGTTTCTTTCGAATTCGTTTCTTATGTGATATGTGTGCCTTTTTCTGTCCATGTCGACGAGCTTTCTGATTCAAAATGTCATTGCCCATTACGTTTAGAGCAGTAAATGAATTTAATTTGAATACAGATTTTACATTCATTTTGTAAAATATATCATTCGCCAATGTATTTACAGCATTCGTTGCATGGGGTAACACATGTTTAGCTAGTGGAAGTAAAAAGCGTGCAACAATTGTTAATATACCACCTATTCTAGAACCCCGCTGAGTTTTTCTTACCCCTGCAAAGTATTTGCGGCCGTTTTAAAGAAAAGCATCTCCAAACTGAGGATGCTGGAATCGTTTATAAAATTGTTCAAGATTCACTTTATATAAAACTGGATTCATTTTACGCTTTTAAAAACGGTTTGCTTAATATCTATGTGTCGCGGATACCGTTCCGTAGTCAATTACTACTGGTTCTCTAGATTTATTTAATAAATATGTGCATGTAGTCAAAATTTGAAACGTTTAGCGGCACAAACTGTGGGATAAGAAACGAACCGTAAATGGTTATTTTGGACACACCTTTATAAGGTTAAAGTAGCAGGCACAGTGCTATAACATTACAAAAATACTGTGCCTGCATTACGTTATAGTAGACATATAACTGTGAATTGCCTGCATTTTTATAGAACGGAAACTTTTCCTTAACTGTAAAGGATTTTCAACTTTGATTTATGTGTTTAACATGTGTTCGTTTCAATTACTCATCTTTGCTGATGCTATTTTGATGGTTTTCTTGATACAATGATAGTTCGGCAGCCTGCATTATTTTATTACTTGCCTCGCATGCCACGTGTTCAAGGCCTAAAATAGCAGAAATTAAAAATTGCTAAGTCGCATTTGAATGAGACTATAAGTAACAGCAACGCAAACGAATTTATTTTAAACTTGAATATTGTATATATTAATTGTTTTTGATTTCACTGATCAGCTCACTATACAAACGAGTGCTAGCAGTTCTGCAAATATGTATGATTATTTTACAGCATCTGACATCATCATAATAATCCACCGTCAATAATAGTTACCCTTTAGTGATTATCTGTACACATATGCACAGTCTGTAGAAGCAACCTCATATTGGCTTGAAATAAGCCGTATTGAATTGCTTATTTTGTTTCTAATGTCGAATTTTGTTTTTTTGGGAAAATAGTAGTACTTGGATTGGAATGAGGAGACAAGTAAAATTCTCCAATTGCAATTTTGCCGTTTACAGCGCTGGCACTTAACTAACATATTAAACAAATAGGGTTTTGTATTTCTAATACTTACAATGCTTGCATACATTAGGAGTCCGTGTTGGTCCACTCAAGGCTCCAACCGCCATCTCGTTGCCGACCTATGTTCATATAAGCACCTATTCTGTCCACATCCCTAGCTTGCCAATATAACTAAATTAAAATGACATATGCATCTAATGTGAGCAAGAAATTAATAGAATCATAACAATGCAGATTTAAATGCAATAATTTACGCTGTTATTTATTCCACATGTGCAATATGCATAATGCGTAATGTTCTCCAGTGTGCCTACCAGGAAGACATGTGTTTTGGGTCTGTTTTTCTCATTCCGACTACGAAAATATGACATACCTTGAAATAGCACCTTTTTTTTACCAAGTATGAACCAT
>JAQFZC010007168.1:0-11543 GCA_034695205.1 Dicyrtoma fusca | reverse complement strand
TGCACTTTAAACAATTATAAACTGCACGTTTGACACTTTAAATAAATGTAAAGAGCACGTTTTGAACTTTGAGCTTTAAACGGCACGTTTTGACGTTTTAAAAAATGTAAACAGCACGTTTTGCACTGTTTATTATCCTACACAGCGCGTTTTGCACTTTTGAAAAATGGAAACAGCACGATTTGCACATTGTAAACAAATATAAACTGCACGTTTTGCACTTTTAAAAAACGCAAATAGCACGTGTTACGATGTTTAAAAACTTAAACAGTACATTTTGCAAATGTAAAAAGCAACTTTTGCACTTCAAACAAATTTTAAAAATCACGTTTTCCAATTTAAAAAAATGTAAACAGCAAGTTTTGCGCTTTAAACAAATGTAAACAGCACGTTTTCCACTTTATACAAATGTAAACAGCACCTTTTGATTTTATTAATTTTTGAGGTTTTTAAAAAATAAAAATAGCACAATTTGCACAGAAAATGAAAAAAAAGTTTTGAACTTTTTAAAAAATCAAAAGAACGCATTTTGCACTTTTAAAAAATAAAAAAAGGGCGTTTTTTTGATTTATTTGCACATTTAAAAAATGTACTAGGCATGGTTTACACTTTTTATTAAATGTGCGAAACACGTTTTGCACTTTTCACAAATGTATAAGACTAGTTTTGCACTTTGAAAAAATTAACAACGCGCATGTTGCGCTTTCTAAAAACATACAAGGGTTGCCTTGAGCGGTTTAAAAACTATTAGCACGTTTAACTTTTGAAAACTGAACTGTACACAACAAAACTGTTTTGTACTTTTAAAAACTAAAAACGAATGTTATTTACTTTCTTAAAATGTAAAAGAGCCCATCACTATTTAAAAAATGTGTTAAAGCATATTCTCAGCGTTTTTCAAAGGTGCAAAACTACGTTTTGCATTTTTATAACAGATGATCTTTAGATTGGAAATAGTTGCATACGATTTTTTCATTTAATTTTCCAATGCATTCAGTGTTTGCTTATTCCAAAGATTGTTGACGTTTTCTTTGAATTGCATCTCTATTTACAATTATGGAATGCACAGAATAAACAATTATTCATCAGACAATCACTTGTTCGACAGCAATGTTTAACTTGTGCTTCTAGCGCTTTATCAAAAACATTACCACACAAAGGTAATCTAATCCAAAACAAAACCAAAGCTAAATGTAATCACCCAAGAAAGAAGCCCATTTACATGAAATACTTTAGCTAAGATCTTGAAAAACTTTTGTAGCTAAGTTCTTGCCCTCGCATAAAAATGCCTGCACGAAGGCATTTTCCATTTCCATCCTTACGAGGTTGTAAAATATTCCAGAGCTTTTGTTTAGTGTTGGTTCTCCTTTCAGAAAAGCTTACTGAAGCTGGGGAGACTGAAGATTTGGCAAAACTAATTAAGCTTCAAGTGGCAAAAATTCCCATAGCACAATTTATTGGTGATCCACTATTAGTACAGCTAGTAGATCGTGTCAATGGTTTGACTAAGTATAAAAGACCTAATAGCGACAATACACTGTATTCACATGATGATATTGATGCCGACATGGAGGCCCTTGCATTCATTGTTGGCAAGGATAGGGCCCTCAATGTTCCTAAACGGCGTTTCTTGTATCTCCGTCGGAAACCAGACAATAAAAAAGAGTACTACGCTGGATTTGCTTACATTCGGTAAATGTTTGGACCGCATTATGGTGCGAAGGCACCACAAATTTACATACTAAGAATAGCATGCATTCTCTCCAGAAAATTTCCAATCGAAATTTTTCTAACACACAGTTCCAAAAAAATTCTTTTCATACCACCAGTTCACAAAATCCGAAGTACAAATTTTTGATAACCTACAAAACTTATTTAAAAGTGCAAGTTTTTTCACTTTACATACTTTTTCGCGACTCGTTTTAATTGAATATGTTACAATTTCTAGGCGTGCGGAAGCAGCGGATACGAACACATTTGATGTGGCCAATATGAAAATAAGCATTGAATACTCAACTTGGGATAGCCGTGACGACCTTAAGAGCAGCGTAGCTGGAATGGGTTGGACAGATTGTCATTCCACAGTCTACGTTCCTTGTGCATCACGAGAAACGGATTTGATCAAAGCGTCATTGGCCTATAAACCAGCAGAGGATAAACCCTCAAACAGTGCGTCAGGAACAAGAACTCAGGCAAAGGACTCTAGCTCCAGCATTGCAATCGTCTCATCCTCTGATCCAGAGGATCGTTTATCTAGTCAACAATTCTTTGGTGATCTTGAGGATGATCCCATTAAAGCACGTTATGTCGGAGAATCTGTAAAAATTTCAGTTAAAGGGAAAATTACAACAACTTCTATTCAGGGCCAAATTGAAATTATGGATGAGTTGAAGATGGGAAGACTTCATTTAGAAGACTTGTCAGTGGACCTTATTCAAGCTTTAGTGGCTGCATACGGAGGAGAAACCATTGCTAACGGCATGACTTTGGCACAGTATGTGACAACGTTGAGCTTCCAGTCGGTTGGTGCAGGAAATGAGCAGTTTATACCAGGAGGTGTTGAGTATGAAGTAGAGGTCATTGAAGAAAACGACCCGAATTCGACATCTACGGACTTACTCTTCGAAGTTGAGGCATTTACAGCTGAGCAAGTTGCCGAACAGAGAAAAATGTCTCCTGATATTTCCAGTTTCAGTTCCAGTACGTCCAGTTCAGTTTCTGTCTCTTCGTCTTCGTTCAAGCATTCATCTCCGCCTTCGTCTTCAAATGACAACGCTCTCCCGACGCCTAATATAACCCCAGGAAGCACTGGAAATACATTCATAATCAACAATTTCCACTACGGTAAACATTTTCACTTTCGTCAAGTTGAACTCATGCACCCAATCTAACCACATACATACGAGTAATAACTGTTTTGCACTATTCAAAAAATCTGCTGGTTTCACATGTGCTGGAAAATGAGAAAATTAGAGTTACTAGACGTTTTCAAAAAACGATTCTTGTCGCACCACGTCGTTTCAATACCTAACGAGTTTTGGGCATAACATTTTTGGACGCTAGGAAAATCTGGATCAGTGGTTTGCGCTTATTCTACGAAACTGTCACTATTATTATATGGGCGTATACTAGTTATGGAGGGTTACTTATCGTTACCCTTCAATTAATAGCAACTGGAGCAGCATCTTCTGTAACTACAACAGGTATGAAACAACGACTGGCCTTTACCATACAATAATATAAGCCGTCGATTCCGGGACAGTCATCCTAGGATTTTCGGGACACTTGGCAGCCTATCTGTTTGTTCTCTTTCTAGCATTATTTTACCCCCTTGGCCTTGGAGCTATCTGCAGTCTTTACCCTTCCCTCTTTCGCCCTGAGTTCATAGTTTTTGAACTTACATAAATGTACACAAACATTCATTGTAAATATAACTGTTAACTACAGAATATAATCGTTACTGTTCAGCTTGTCTTACATGTCAATCGTTGACCGTTTGTTTCTGCTCGAACTTGTTTTGTTCATAGAACAACACCTACCGGCAATAAGCTTATCCTTTTCTGTATGTAGTGGGGTTGGGAAGATTTGCTTGGAGAATGTTTGGGAGGTAGTGGGAAAATGGGCGGATTTGCATTCTTGAAACTTTTGCAAGCCATGAAGGGCAGGGAGGCGGCAGGGACGCAGTTTTAGAGTGTCATTAATCTTAATTTACAAAGCAGAAAGTCAGTCATTTAATTCGAATTTAAAATTCTCCAAAACTGAAATATAGGAGTATTTGCATTTGTGGTCGCCACGAGTGTGTCGCCCAAAAGGCTTACTTAGTTCTGTGTTCGTACAGGGTAAGGCAGACAAACGGGCTAACCTGCTGGGCTAACAGTGCATTAAGCGTCGAAATACTTGACCTCGTCAGAAAAATAAAGGTTTTGTGACCTTCGATAACATTTGTAATCAATTTTAGAATTAATTTTGCGAGCCTTAGGAAAGACGTAGTATGTTTGAGAGAAAACGATAAGCTTTATGAACAAAACAAAGTCATCAATGTTCTATGGATATTCGCCGCGAGCTTACTCTTCTCCTGGCTGGCATTCTGCGTGGAGAGGGATGGGCGAGATCGCAATCTTCTCGTCTGGTTTGTGTTCACCCTCCGGCTGGGCGTCCACCCTCCCTTTGCTTGACCCTCTCTTTCCTAGGTAGGTCAATTAGTATCACAAATTGACTCCGGAGCCTTACTTAACGAAGTGAATAAGATTACTCTCTGCAGTCTGTTCTTGGGATATTGGATTGCAATGTATGCAATAAATGTTACCGGATTTTGTGTCTGAATCACACAGTTCACTCATATATTATTATTATTATTATTATTATGCAGGGGTTTTATTCATGTTTTCCAATTTGAAGTACATACGCAACTAAGACATACAAATGCTCAATCAGACTTGAAAATAGTACTCAGTGAGATAGACAAAATTTTCTTACAGACTACTTAGTATATTCTATTTACCTTACAATCTACTAAAGGAAACATCTTGACATGGTAAATCCGGAATAGACCAAATGGGCCAAAAATCTTTTAAACACATCCTATGGACTACATATTGCATAATACTTTGATTGCAAAATGCGCTTCTTGCGCGCAATATGCGACGCAATTTTCAAAATTTTACTTGAAATTCGAAAACTGAAATTTCTTATGCAATTTAACATGCAATGTTTTCCGCCAAACCTGGTCCCCTTTATGGTAAGTTTTAATTTTCAACTATATTAACATAATAGCTTGCAACCTAAATAGTGTGCACCCATAACCCAATACATGCGTCCACTAAACTATGTTGTACACGTCTTATAAAGTGCAAATCACTTGTTTACGCATTTTAAGAAAGTGCAAATGGTAGTATTCAACATTTTTTAAAGCGCACAATCTCGTTTTACACAATTTTGAATAGTGCAAAACGTGGCTAACACTTATTTAGAAAGTGCACAACGTGGTTTTACACCCATTTTGAAAGTGCAAAACCATGTTTTGCACCCATTTAAAAAGTGCAAAACATGATTTTACACACGTTTGAAAAGTGCAAAACTTGTTTTTACACCCATTTAGGTGCAAAACGCAGTATTCAACATTTTGTAAAGCGCACCATCTCGTTTCATATAATTTTGAATAGTGCAAAACGTCGTTAGCAACCATTTAGAAAGTGCAAACGTGTTTTTACGTACTTTTGAAAAGTATAAAACGCTATTCTATGCATTTTTAAAACGTGAAATTAGTTCATTTACACTTTTTAAATGGGTATAAAACCACGTTTTGCATTTTTAAAATGTATGAAATCGAATTTTGAACTTTTTACAATATCATACAATCGCCCTGTGCAGTTTTTAAAAATATATAAGCACGTTTTGCACTTTTTAAATGGGTGTAAAACCACGTTGTGCACTTTCTAAATAAGTTAGTAAGTCAAGTAAAATTTTGAAAATTGCGCCGCATATTGCGCGCAAGAAGCACATTTTGCAATCAAAGTATTATGCAATACGCAGTCTATAGGATGTGTTTAAAAGATTTTTGGCCCATTTAGTCTATTCCGGATTTACCATGTCAAGGTGTTTCCTTGTAAGTAAGAAAACAATTTGGATAGGAAAAAGGAAGGAGCCCACGCGTCATGTAATCAGCGCAGTAGTGGAGTAAATAGTATCAAATTGATATACTAAACATCAAAATATTACTTATTAATTAATTAATATTGTCACATTTTTTGACCTAAAGCATAAATTAGTTATTCAGTAACCTAATGAGCGAGGGAATAGTGGATAATCTGTACCTTTCCCTTTTACAATTCTGTATCTCGTGTTGTTCCTGCTTGGCCTACTATTACATCTTGCAAACGGTGCTAATTAACTAGAGTATCTTTCAGATTTGCTAATTGATTTTCCAAATTTTAGTAATTGTTTTTTATATCGATTTTCAATTGGGGTGACACCCAATCTTTTGGTTGCTAACTTATAATTATTACAGCTAACATAATTACCCAGTATTATACCAAGACATTTTCTTTCCACTTTTAAGATTTTCTCTAATAAGTAATCAGGAAGGCTTTGACTCCATAATTGTGAAGCATACTCAAGATTACTTCTAATATAGGTTTTATAAATTGATAGTAATTGGGGTTTCAAAAAACCAAAATATTTTAACTTTCTCAAGATAAAAATCTTTCTGCTAGCCTTTTTCACCATTAAATCTACATGCTCATTCCATACCAGCTTATTATTGATCTGAACTCCAAGCAACTTTGTACACTTTACAATTGGTAACTTAGTGTTATTAAGCATAAATTCTACCTCAGGTCCTAGATTATTTCTAGACATGTTTACTATCATTACATTACATTTGGTTGGATTCAATTTCATTTTGAGATCCTCTGTCCATACACTAATATCATTAAGGTATTCCTGCATATTCGGCGTATCGCAATATTTTACACACTCCACTAATGTCATATCATCTACATAGCCATTAAACAAGTTTTTAGTATTAGGGACTAGGTTATTTTGATATTTTTCTTCAAAATTTACAAGGATTCGATTAATCATTACAATAAATAGCAACGGAGCAAGTTTAGTTCCTTGTGGTGTCCCATTAAAAATTTCACAAAAATCAGAGATTTAATCTTTATCTTTAACACATTGATATCTTTGGTATAAAAAATCAGATAGCCACCTAACGTCACTAACTAATACATTTAATTTTAGTAATTCACTAATTAACACGTTATGATCAACCAGATCAAATGCCTTGGATAAGTCTAGCATAACAATAATTAAATACGAATCAGATAAATCTATTGATTTAAAAACAAAATCAAATAAATTAACTAAGTAATGTGTAGTGGAACACCCTTTAATAGAGCCGAACTGACACAAACTTATTTTAGAAATTAATTGTTTATATAGTTTATCAAACATGTATCCTTCCATAACCTTACCAAAAATATTTGTTTGAGATAATGGCCTGAGGTTTTCAATTTTTTAATTATTAAGATCCTTGGGGATTGGAGTAATGAAACCAGTTTTCCAAGCTTTAGGGACGACATTATTTTTAAAAGAAAAGTTACATAGATAAGTTAGTGCAGTAGTAAAATAAAAACCAAGCTCTTTCACAATATTAGTCGGCAAACATCCAGGTACATTCGATTTAGATGGATTCAATTTTTCTAAGCTATACAATACTTGAAATTCATTTACCGTTATGTAATTATCATTCTCATCCATAGTTATATTTTTGTTTACTGGTAGGTACATTCTATTAATATTTGAGAAGTAAGTATTAATATCATTAATTGTGATTTTAACATCATCATTATTGTTCTCAAGGCATATTTTAGCAACAGTCGACTCTCTACTTTTGGTTTTACAAATGTCAGCTACTATTTTGTAAATATTATTCTTATTAATCTGAATTTTATGTTGAACTCTTTGACAATATATTTTCTTTGCAATTGATATCTTTTAAGTTTATTCGTTACTTCAGTGTAGTCAGGGGAATTACGCTTCTTTAGTTTACTTTTATGTTTGGAGAGGCATACAATTTCAGTTGTGATCCATGCCGGATTATTTAATTTAACTTTTTTTTTCTGAACGCAATTGTATATGCATTAATTAATATTTTATCGAAACAATCTAGCATCTTATCAATATTTTCACAAGTATAAAATTCTGTCCAATCAGAGCCTGAAATTAAGTCGAGGAAGCATTTCTTATTTTCAGTGGTAAACTTACGATATTCTTTCTCATAATTCTGATTATTGGCATTATTTGGAATTATGCAGGGGAAATACAGTATCCCACAATGCCCCGACATAGTATCTCCGAGTATTGGTTGTGATAAGGGTTTTCTATAATACTTACTAATGTTAGTATAAATTAAATCTAGAGGACGGATATTGCAGTTAATTGGAGAAAAGAATGTTGGAAAATTCACTACTTTTTTAAATTCAAATTAGTTACAATACTAGTGCCCTTAGACCATTTGTTGAAATCTCCCATTAATACAAACCCTGGAGCTACATATTTACTTCTCAATTTTTCGTAGATATCAAATATGGAATCAAAAAGAGTACTTTGTACTGTACTGGTAGCCGCCGGAGGCAAATATATACATATAATTACTAGCACTGAAATACCTCGAGGCAAATAATTTGGTCTACACACAACACATGTAATCTCAAATTCCCTAGAATTATGGTAGATAAAGTTATTATATCTTATACAATCAATATTATTGTTGACATAAATCGCAGTGCCTCCACCAATTTTCCCCACTCTCTTAGTTTCATAGACAGTAAAATTATTAATGCTAATTTCTTTATGATTATTACCCCATGTGTTTGATATAGCTAACACATCACAATCTTGGCTGATAATTTCTAATTTCTCGAGTTTTTCTTCGGTGATTGAAGTCGCATTTGTATAATATATCCTCGGGAGATGATATTCAATCTGATTATACTTACGTGTTTTGCAAGATTTAGAATTTCGAGAACCACACCTGTGTTCTTCGTCTTTTCTTATTTAATTTCAGTCCAAATAGTCTCCAGTAATATCTCAGCAACGCATCCATCAAGTTTAAAAGCAGGAAATTTGAAAGTAAAATTCAAAGTTTCGCGGTCAATATATATATATATATGTATATATATATAAATATATACATTACAACTGAATTCATTTTGGCATTCTAACTCACTAAATGGAAACAATACACTAAAAAAGACCGGGGTATAAATTGTTTGGCCAACCAGGAAGAATTCAGTTGGCTACCAAAACCGTTAAAATTAGAAATGGATGAGTTTTCAAAACAGCGCCTTTAAAGTTTTGCATCCAAATAAAATGAGTTTGCCATCACATGAATAGGTTTTCCACCAGGATAAATAGAGCATATCTACAGCATATATTTTGTATATACTAAATAATAATATGATACAAGATTCGCAAGGACATATGTAGTGTAACCGTAGGAATTACCTACCAAGAACCAAGACAGTTAAAAACCGAATAGATCACCATACCTATAGTTTTGGCTTTTCGTTCTTCTGTAGATACAGTCCCAGATACACTTCCTCTGACCTCAGTCTATATGGCAAATAAGGCCTCCAAGGACTCCAAGTCCTTTTCCAGTAAATAAAAGTGTTTATTTATTTCCCTTCCAATTGTCCAGAGCAAATTACACGTCCTTCTCGGTCTTCTTACTTCGGCTGAGTGCGCCAGGTCCATCAGGTTTTTATAACCCGAGCCCTTTGCTTCTAGAAGGTTCCGCCGAACATCAATTTCGTTCTAGTACCCCTTACTAAAACGACAATCAAACGTTCCACCTGCCTCCGTAATTTACATTTAGTAACCGTTTTCGACAAACCCGACATTTTAGCTACTTGACCGACTTAACTACTACTTGCATTTTTCGTCCTTCCAAAAATGCACATTCCTACTCCCTTCATTTCTCTACTTACCTACTTTACATTTATACATTTCATTGCTACTTACTAACTACTATATCTATACTTCTATACATGCATATACACACAAGCTCATGGTTATAGTAGTGCAGTTACATGTTGCTCCGTCAACCTCTGTGTTCAACAAAAATTCTTTCAGTGAAGGCAACTTCAAATCAGTTTAAGGACTACTACGTCGCTGCTGCGGGTCTGCCAAATGTAACGGAGAAGAAAATAAGTGACTACGAATCTGTGCATATTCATTTAGGGTGGAAGACATTTGACAAGTATGTAAAGTCACGCACTTCAATGTGGAAAGTACAGTTTTGTTCAACGGACACATGGAAAACACATTGCTCGTGTCCTAACTACGCCACTGATTACGCATGTAGGCATTCCATGGAAATCTCAGTTAGATCATAGTGTGTAGTTAGATTAAACACTTCGGATGTTCCGTCAACGGCAAAAGTCATTCCTATTTGTCAAAAACGTAAACGAGGCAGACCAGTAACAGTTGGCCCCGCGTTATCACATTACTGCGAATTCTCGTTTTATTTATGTATTATACGTCCTTCTTACTTTTTTAATTTCCAATACCGTGTTTTGTTAACTTGTCTGGCTGTAAAGTAGTTCAAAATTGGTTTTTACGAATAAAATTGTGTTATGGTGGGAAACCTATCCATTTGGTGGCAATCCCATTTTATTTGGATGGGAAACTTTAAAAGCGCTGTTCGAAAACTCATCCATTTCTAATTTTAATGGTTTTGGTGGCCGACTGAATTCTTCCTGGTGGGCCAATAATTCCATGCCCCGTAATTGTTGCCACTTCTTAGCCCTTCCGGAGTGTTTGCCTCTCGGACGTTTTGCCTCCATATTAAGGGATGTTAGCCTTCCCTTTTTGGATTTTTTGCCTTTCGTGGACTTTTTAACCGCGTCGGACTTTTTGGGGTTCATCCATTATGTATGATGAAGGACATAGGAAATGAACGAGGACTAACTTTGTATAGCACTTTTTTTATGAAAGAGCAACTCCAAAAGAATGGACTTGCATCAAAACGGGATGCCTTTGCATGTTTTTGCTCAATCATCTTATTTTTAAAAGCGAACTTTAGTATCAACATATTTGGCCTCTGGTCCCCTCACTATGTAGTTGTTTAAGCTCAATCCACAATGTGGCATACACAATTATGATCAGCGTAAAAACTGTATAACAAAGGGATCACGGAAAAAACTGCGAAAACAATATCCTCGAAACCACATCTGCGAGGCTACTTCTTTGAAACCCATTTCTTCTAATGACCAAATCTTCAAAAAACCAAATTTTAAGAAATAAAAGACAATAGGGGTATTCAGTTATTCCTTTTCTCACTACAACGTCTGGCGCTGTATTGAGTAACGAGCAAACGGAGGAGGTAATAAGTGAGCGCCCAAATGCAGAAATCCTTGCCGCACTGTAGTGGCAGCAGCTAGTCTCGAGTATCTGTATCCTCTGTAAAATCAAAGCATGGTGAAAGATACCCGCTCAAATCTGCTCTACAGCACAGGCGTTTGAAAACCTTGTAACGAGTACATAACAATAGCTTGCAGAGCGTTGTAGAGAATAACTGAGTAACCTTAATATTTTCGAAAACCCTGTATGCTATCTATATCATTTGTCGTACCTACTTTTGACAGACTCATTCGTAACAAACTCTTGCTCCCCATGTGCAATGGGTTACAAAACTGCAGCATTATATATTAATTAACGGCTTATCAATTTTTAGTTTGGGGGGGAGGATGGCTACCTGGAATGCCGTCCGTACCAGGGAACACAACTGGAGAAGCAGGGATACAAGAAATGCCAGGGATGTCCGGAATGCCAGGAATGACAGGAATGCCCGGAACACCAGGAATGTCTGGGATATTAGGACTACCTGGGCGACCTGGGACTCCCAATCAAAGTGGGCATCATGGAATACCCGGTCCAAGTGGACAACCTGGAATACCCAGCCCAAGTGGACAACCTGGAATACCCAGTCAAAGTGGACAACCTGGAATACCCAGTCAAAGTGGACAACCTGGAATACC
>JAQFZC010007167.1:0-11544 GCA_034695205.1 Dicyrtoma fusca | reverse complement strand
AGCGGATTTTGAAAAAGTTGTATAGCATTAACGTCCGCAGACTTCCGGCTCATCTACAAATGAAGGTGCTTTTAAATTTAAATGTTTAGCATTTTTTATCGTAGGTAGTATATAGGAGGTTTGTCTGTAATAACGATTTTATTAGGTCCAGATGCTTTCTTTGCGAATTGCGACCACACCGCCAGAGATTTCTCCCAGCCTTTTCATCAAACTTGATCGTGCTTTGATTACTTCTGTATGGAATACATTCAATTTCTACTGTATTATTAGTGGAAAGTGTTACGTACTTTGAGTATCATAATTTTGTTGCTTAATTTCAGATTTTGTCATCCCTTACGACCTATTTGATTATGCTGGTTCAGTTCCAAGGGCTTGGACGATCGAAATTTATCAAGCGCAACATGTTCAACACGGTGGAATCAAATTTAACAGAGACAATCGATTGATTATGTATTTCTAATACTTTTCCATTCTGTTTTATTCATTTTGTCATACTAATATTAAACTTTCTTAATCATTCCCGGTAACTTTTTGTTTATAACTAATAATACTAATAAAAAATCAAACGACTTGTAACAAAAATGTGTCTAAATTATGGGGGTAGAATTGTGAGCATTATTGTGCAAATCAATTATAAATGCACACGCAGGATCCACTTTACAGCATTAAAAGTTGTGTAACGGCCCTACTTGTTTTTACTGTAAATTAACTGCCACTTCTTCCGAGCATGCCATCGCTATCACGTAAATGGCCTGATATGACACCCTACATACCGATGACGGAATGATGATGGATGATAGCTTGTCCTATACTTTCCCATGCAATCAACCTCAATACAGCAAATACAATGTATTTTTAATCTTAACAAGTGTAATTATGAGCACCGAGATTAGTCATAATTACATCTGTCTGACACAAAGTCGGCGAGCTATTGTGCCACAAAAAAATAAGACAAACATTTCCATTTCATTGTGCATAAAAGCACAACGTTTGTCATTTTTACAACAAAGAGGGCGACATGCTGAATAGCAAAAAATTGAAGATGAAATATTCTTTAAATGTAATTAGGGAAAAACAGCCAAATTAACGATCTAAATTACACACTCATCAAAAAGATCTGTAATTATCTAAATATCGTTTTGATCTATGCCGATCGAACCGCAAAAGTATTGGCATTTAGTGGTTATTTTAAACCCTGATGTAATGATGGCTGAATTAGGCAATATATAGTTTCAAAACAGAGGGAATAGTTCGATTTCAATTTTTAAGCCAAATATTATATTATTTACTGTAATTCTTTATTCAGTAAATACTTTCTTCTCTTATTTGATCCAAAATTATTGGCAATTTTACCACATTTAAAATTTAATGATCATTGCAACCATCGTAAAATTAAGACGGAGCTTAAGAAAATGGTTATTACAAAATCAATTACCTAAGTACAACCCACAAACTACATTTAACACACAATACTAATCAATCCCTTACATATATATAGACTAACAACAGAAATAAGTAGCTAATTATAGTACATACATAATTCAACAATTCAAGTGTGTTATGTTATTCCTTCCTTTTCTGCTTTCTGGTCATTAAACCGGTCTCGTTCTCGTTGGCAGTCAACTGTCAATCATAGAAGTCTAGATTAGATAATCCATATGTATAATTAATACTTACAACGCTATTACATACATATAAGGATATAATGATAGCTAATTACATATAAAACATTGCACTTTTAAAACAAAGAGAAAAATATGTAATTACACTAAACCTTTTTTTTTTGCCTGTCAACTGTCTCCGAGTCTGTCTCTATGCTTCAATCTTCCCTTCTACGCCCCCAATTATGAACCAATAAGCTCGGTACAAATAACTTCTGTTGATTTCCTCCTTCATCATCATCACGTTAATTCCAGTAATTGTTTACTCGTTTTTTGCGGCATAATAATCTGTTAAATCAAATCTATAATTAAATGAAGTACCTACATATAGGTAATTTTGCCCTTGCAAAACAGCTGCAAGAGACAGCAAACAATAGAAGTATTTTTTTACTCCAAAAATTACTGAAACCGAAGTATTGATTGCTTAATTGTTTTGATGTTCCGACAAATTATTAGAATTACGCGTAAGTTGCAAGTTTGCAATCATTTTATCAACAGTTGACAGTATCATCAAAATCAATAATTTAGTGCTGACATGCAATATTTTTGATTATACTAATAGAACAAAACATTCTACGAATATGACAAAAAATGCATTTTTCTTACTTTAGCTCCGTCCATTACATTCAACATTTGACATAATGATGATCTCAAAAGTCAAAGTTGCAATCATTGTTTGCTAATAAAAATTGCTAAATAACTCTAAAACTAAAAATTTTGCATTGCATTATCTTTGTTAGCATGCGATTTTTAATTACTTTATAGTGACCACATCCTCGTAGGTTGTAGGTATCTTGATACTTCAAAGCTACTGTCAACTGTTGACTGTACTGGGCTTAATCACTAATGACCGCGAGATGACCGATGCGGCGATGCTGCATCACTTTTACGTTGAATGTACCAACTTAACTGTCAACTGTCAACTTAAATGATTCGCTACATAATTAACACATTCACTCCAATACTCTATTTTCTATACCAGCAACAACTAGTTATTTGTTGTTACTAGACACTTTAAAGTTGAAAGTTAATATTAGTCTAGTGTTGATTGCATGATTACCATAAATCAATGACACTATAATGTTAATAATGTATAATACTCGCTCACTGATTAAATAAAGAGGGAGTATAAATACCAACTAATTATACCTCCCATAGTTTAGATGCAATTTCGACTTTGAATTGCTTCTTCTTCTTCCAAACTTTCAGTGTTTTACACTCTGTCAGTCAGTTGACACCTCACAGACCCGTTCAACCTTTCACCTTTTAGTTGAAAAAAATCATTTTATCTTTGCTGTCAGAATCAGAAATTCAGAATCACTAATTTTACTTTTAACTTTTAAACCTTCGACTTTTTGAACAAGGTTGACTAAACGAGTAGATTGTTAGCTTACTGCTGCTACTAAAAATAAATTATAATTTTCGAAAATATTAATTTTTAATTCATTTTGCTGATTCAACTTTCAACCAACAATCAAAATGTCTACGACAGCCCCCATCCATAAAAATTGGACGACCTCCATGGGTCGAATTTCTGGTTTTCTTAACAATTCCAGTCTTTTCCGAGGCATCACTTTACCTTCAAAATTGTATCCCGAATCGACTGGGTTTACTCGTAATTTCCCATACGACATTATTTTTGATTTTCAAAAACAATTTTAGGTTTTTACTTCACAAATTTTTGCAATTATTTTTCTAAAAATTTCTTTCTTTTCGTTATGTTCCAATAGGCCTGACTCACTGGGCAATGCCGGCTGGTTCGGGTGAATGGAAAAATCATACCTTTGCTGAAATTATTACTCAACCGTTCACCGAGTCGAAAGTAGGGGACTTATTTGGACCCACTTGGGCCACCCATTGGTTCAAGGTTAGTACGCAAAAAAATAAAATAAAATAGAAACTCTATAAAATAGAAATTCTAAAATAATATTGGATTCGTAGTTTTTAGTCGTAATGCTATTTTACTCTGTTTTTAGATCGAAATTACTGTTCCAGCTGGATGGGTCGGGAAGGAAGTTCATCTGCGATGGAATTCAAACTCGGAAGCTGCTCTGTACGATACATCTGGGAGGATGCTTCAAGGGATTTCGAACGGATTTCGGGAAGAGTACATTATTTCGAAGAACTGGGATGGATCAGCTGGACCTTTGACTTACTATATGGAAATGGCTTGCAATGGGATGTTTGGCCAAGGAGATGGGGACTTAATTGGTAGGTCAACTTTGACATTTGTCAGTAATTTTTAGTTTTTTTAAGCCATCAGTAGTCAACAGTTAACGGATACAATTTTTGTATAAACTTATTACTCTTTTAACTACCACAGCCCCCACTCGACCCAGCGAGTACTACACACTAAGTCGGGCAGACATTGCCCTCTACGACAGGCAAATCTTCAAATTACACACAGACATGGACATGTTGTACCACATGGCCAATGAAATGTCCAACGATCATAAGGGCTACCAAGCCATGTTCTGTGCCAATGAAATGGTCAATTTAATTAAAGCTGGTGATCTAACGTAAGTACTTAATTCATAACTATTTCAAAGCTTTAATTGTTGATGTCGGTATCGTGTAACCTTAATAATTTTGATGTATTTTAATTGATGTACAGGAAAGCGGGTGAAATCGCGGATGTATTCTTCAGTGAAGGGACAGGAAAAAAGGCCCACAGACTGGTTACCATGGGACATTGCCACATTGACACTGCTTGGCTCTGGCCATATGAAGAAACCATTAGAAAGATTGCTCGGTCTTGGTCAGCACAAATTGGACTTATGAGAGAGTATCCTAGCTACACATTTGCTTGCTCATCGGTACGATTATCGATTATTTACTTATTTGGTTTGATTTGACTGTAAATTATTAGAAATTGAAAGAGCACACTAATTATTTTATTTTATTTTCATTTTCCAGGCTCTTCAGTACCAATGGCTCAAGGATTGGTACCCCGACGTGTACACGCAGGTGAAACAATTTGTGGCCCAAGGGAGGTTTTGCCCAGTGGGTGGGGCCTGGATTGAAATGGATGGAAATATTCCAAGGTAATTATAAATAAGCATTCACAATACATTTATGGGCTTAAAGAATTTAGAAATAATTTGAAAACAAATTAATTTTGGACTGTATTTACCAGTGGGGAATCTTTCATGAGGCAATTCTTTTACGGCCAGAGGTTCTTCCAGAAAGAATTTGGAATTCTTTGCAAAGAATTTTGGCTTCCTGACACCTTCGGGTATTCTGCACAGATTCCTCAAATGATCAAAGTAAGTAATTATTTTATTTTTAGATGCTGTATTATTATTATTTTATTATTTTTGACGTTCACTAATAATGTTTTGTTTAATCTCAATTTAGCACGTGGGCATCGACCATTTCCTTACAATCAAGATGTCTTGGAACATCGTGAACAAGTTCCCCACTCAAAATTTCTGGTGGGAAGGGATTGACGGCACTCAGGTTCTCGTTCACACTCCACCAGGAGATGGTTACAATATGGGCGCCAAGTAATAAAGCATTTCTTAAAATTTCCAGTTATTTTTAAATCCGGTTTCCAGGAAAAGGAGCAGTTTTCCAATAGCTCTATATGTGCAGGGTTAATTCATTAATTGTGGGAACATTTGCTTATTTTTTATTTTAGTGTGAGTGAGATCCTTTTCTCCGTCAATAACTCTCGAGACAAGGGTCGGTCAAACGTGGGTCTGTATCTCTATGGACAGGGTGACGGAGGTGGTGGACCCACAAGACAGATGATTGAGAGGCAGCTCCGGCTTCAAGATGTTGATGGCCTCCCCAAGTACGGCAGTTTTCTATCTTTCTTAAAAACATTTTGTAATTTTTTAATCTTGAGAATATTCCAATTAATAAAATTTTTGACTTCAGAGTCATTTTTGAAACATCCGACTATTTCTGGGGAGAATTGGAGAAAGAAAGCAGTAAATTTTCTAAATGGGTTGGGGAACTGTACTTGGAGCTTCACAATGGAACCTACACTTCACAAGTAAGAGCGAAATAATTACAATATTATGAACACAGTGAGTTAACTGAAGATACAGTTAATCATTAATTTGACTGACCATTCGAAATATTACTTCTAATTTCCAGGCTAGAGTCAAATGGTCGAATAGGAAGGGAGAATTTTTGTTACGCGAAGTTGAGCTTTTGATGGCCATCGGTTTGCAAAAGGGAGTAGTGACAGCCGCAATATTTGCAGCGTGAGAAAATTTAATTGCACAAATTAAATTATTCTTAGATACAATTCAAAAGGATTCAATTAATAAATTTCTAATAAATAATTTTAACGCAGTGATCAACTGTTAGTCGACGCCTCGTGGAAGAATCTCCTTCTCAATCAGTTCCACGACATCCTGCCTGGCTCTTGTATCGAATTAGCTGTTCAAAGAGCCTGGGAAGTGTACGATGAAATGTTTACCACCCTCCACGGTTTAAGAACGAAATACAATGGACTTCTCCTTGGCTCTGGCACTACGAACAAAGCCATCTTTAACTCGTTGCCATGGGATGTGAAGACTGTCATCTTCACAAAGCCAGACACCGGAAATCCACCCACAGGAACTAACATTCAGAGCGTTACGTTGAGCAGCGCCGCATTTGACAATCAAGGGGAGGGTCGCTTTAGAGTGCCTAACACTTTCTCAGCCGCACTGGTCAATCTTAAGGCTTCTGGCTACACGCAATTTGCTGCTGTGGCACCCACCAACCCCGTCGTTTACACAGCTGGTACTTAATTCTCAATTCATTCATTTTGCTATTACTATTACCTAAGAAAAAAACGTTTTTAACCTATCCGGAAGCGGGAAACCATAAAGGGGATTCGAATGCTTTAGAAACGTGTTTATTCTTTAAATTAGCTTTTTCAAAAACTTTGAAAATAAGTGAGTAGCATTTTAAAAAGGTCCAAACAAGAAAGTAATATTTTTAAAAGGGTCAAAGTAGTGATTCACATTTTCAAAAAGGTCAAAAGTAGTGATTCACATTTTAAAAAAGGTCAAATGTAGTGATTCACATATTCAAAAAGGTCAAAAATGGAAATTAACATTTTCGAAAACGTTCACAAATGCTTAAATGACGCTTTAAAATAAGTCTATCTGGAAAATGGAATTAGGGTTTTAAAAACGGTCAAAACGAGCAAGTTGCATTTTCGAAAACGTGTAAATCTAGGTATCATTATCGTTTCGAAAAGGTTAATTGAGCAAATCTCAATTTTAGGAACCGGCACTACCTCCCAGTACAGCAACGGCCTCGTTCGCTTTGAAGTTCCCAAAGCTGGCATTCCCTACGAAGAGCTGTACTTCACTGGACCCAGTGGACGGGAAAAGAGAGTTTTTAGTGATCGCTTGAACACTGGGATCCGTGGTGGCCAGTTCTACACTTACGATGATGTTCCATTGTACTGGGATGCCTGGGATGTTATGGACTATCACCTGGAAACACGCAGTTTCCCAAAATATACGGCCACCACTCCATTTGCCCATATTGCTGGAGGTCCCATCGTTGGAGTGTCAAAGTTCACCGGGTCTTTCGGTAATAGTACCATTGAACGGTACACTATTATCCGGGCTGACTCGCCCATGATTGAGTACTACACGATCGTTGACTGGAAAGAAGACCACACCATGTTGAAGGTTGAATTCCCAGTTGATATTTTGTCTCGGGAGGCAACTTACGAGATTCAGTACGGCCATGCTAGACGGCCAACTCATATGAATACTTCTTGGGACATGGCCAAGTTTGAAGTCTGTGGGCACAAGTAAGATGGCGTTTTTTGTATAAATAATAAAAGCACCCACTAGAAATATTTAACCTATTCGTAACTGGTAAACCACGAAATCGTTTACTGTTTAAATCGACTACAATTTAACACTTTCAAAAGACGGAATATTAGAAATTAACATTTTTAAAAAGGGGCCAAACTTGCAATACACACTTTTAAAGAGGTGTCAAACTAGAAAATAACACTTTCCAAAAGGTTCTAAACCAGAAATTAGCACTTTCAAAAAGGTCGAAACTAGAAATTAACACTTTCAAAAAGGTGCTAAAATAGAAAATAGCACTTTCAAAATGGTTAAAACTAGAAATTAGCACTTTTAAAAAGGTCAAAACTAGAAATGAACACTTTCCAAAAGGTTCTAAACTATGAATTAGCACTTTCAAAAAGGCCAAATCTAGAAATTAACACTTTTAGAAAGGTCGAAACTAGAAGCTAGCACTTTCCAAAAGGCGCTAAACTAGAAATTAGCACTTTCGAAAAGGTCCAAACTAGAAATTAACACTTTTAAAAAGATGCTAAACTAGAAATTAGCTTTTTTAAAAAGGTCAAAACTAGAAATCAACCTTTTCCAAAAGGTGTAAAAGTATATATAGTTATTGCTGCTTCGAAAAGGTTAAACAAAATTGAACAGTGTGGGAATAATGTTATTCCTATTTTACAGATGGATGGATATTTCCCAAGCCGACAAAGGTGTAACGATCATCACCGACTCGAAATATGGCTGGCATGTCCGAGATAATATTGTAAAGCTGTCGTTGCTAAAATCACCCAAGAATCCAGATCCCAACTGTGATATGCAAAAGCACTTTATTTACTACGCCGTCTTGCCTCATGAAGGCACTTTCCAGGAGGCAGATGTGATTCGTCGGGCTTATGAATTAAACGTTCATGGTTCAAACAATGTGCCCCTCTTGGGAACGAGCTTGGCTGGAGCAGCGTAAGAACTACAACAATTTAAAAAATACTTTGTTTTAAATAGTAGAATTTAGATGTATTTCTTGTACCGAAATGGTTTTGCATTATTTATTATTATTATTTTTATTAGACTTCCAACAAGCTGGGCCACAACGAGCAACTCGGCTGTGATCGTTGAGGCATTCAAAGTTGCTGCGGATGATACCAGATCGGTTGTGATCCGCTTGTACGAATCCCATGGAGGTCAAGCCACGTCCAAGTAATTGAAGTTTTTCTTTTTTAACTGATTTCTTACTATTACTATAAAATATGAAATTATTCTTATATGTATTATATAAAATTAAAATAATGTATGTATTTACTCATTTGTGATTTTAGCGTAACTGTTGGCTTCCCAATCACCAAAGTTCAAGAGTGCAATGGGCTAGAAACTCCGTCCGGAAATGTGTCCTTCACAGGAAGTACCTTCGTGGCTAATTTCACACGGCCATTTGAAATCAAGAGCTACTTGGTCTCCTATTAATTAGAAATTGTCTGATTGATTGATTTTGTTTTTGATTTCACCATTTAATTAAATGAACCTTTTTTGTTGAAAAATAATTATTACTAATACACTTAGGTATTCAATTTTAATGATTTAAAGTAAGTATTTACAAGTACACAAATCTTATAATAGTAATTACAGTCTCATGGTTGATAGTTTTTATTGTCTGTATTGACTTGATTTTTGTGATTCTCAATAAAAATGATTCTTTCTTCAATTAAGTATGCTACCGAGTTTCTTTACTCTTTTAAATACACCTTCATCTAGCATTTAACTACTTGTAAATTATCCTTTAAATCTTTCTTCTAGTTTTGCGTACCACAAACCACAATACATCAAAACTATAACTAATTACAGAGGTACCTATTAATGTATCTAAGCTGGCCTATTTTCATACAGCTACAAGCAATGCTAACTCTGCTATAATTACATAAATTCACAAAAATAGTAGTAAATTAGATAACGGCACACACGATAGTTTAAAGAGCAGTCATTATGTAAATAAATAAAAGTTTATCTGACAGAAAAGCGTGTGTGGCAACAGGTTGTTTGCCCGTGTCTTATCTCATTCACTCTCAAGTCAAGTGCGCCGTGTCGGAAGCTACAAGATTACTTGATCTGTCATATGCATACATTGCGCACTGGGATTTTTGTCATGCTATTATCGATGTGTCAATAATTATATGTACCAGAATGTACCTACTAACATTTTTCAAAGTACCGACATTCAAATGCCAACAATAGCAAGTACAATGAGTAAATTTAAAGTTGTAGGTCAATTTTTAGTGGTTAAATTAGTATTATTAAGTTGCTTTATATTATAGGATGGTCACTCAACTTGATTTCTGTAACTGGATGCTCGGTAATTAATAAAATGCACAATAAATACCTGGGTCACTGCAGTTTTAGATTTGCTGCAGCATTTACATTAAAGCTATAATTAATGGCCATCGATGCGGGATGGATTGAACTTTATGCCTGTACCACTAAACAAATACGCCCACCATTATAAATTAAAGAAGCTAATGCAATTAGCAAACAATGCAATAACAAAAAATACTTTTGACACTAAATGTACCTACCTAAATGCCTATACACAGCAAACACAGATTATTATATCTTTTCAAGTTGCTAGTTATGCAGGATATGTAATAATGTGACAAAACTAGCTGTCGTTTAAAAATTACTATTCTATTCATTGCCTATAACGTTATTATTGTAATTTGTAATTCCACGTAATAGCTCTATAGATATATCTATTGTTGTTTACAGTAGAACAAAAGGTGCGACGTGATAGTGATAGTGATAGCGACAGTAAAGGGCGTATAAATATTCTGCTAATTAGTTTGTAAACGACTAGTTGCAACTTTATCTTTGAATTGCTTCTTTACTAGTAGCTTTCAGCTTCTTTTCTGTAATTTATTGTATTCTACCTTTTTTCGCTCGGTACATTTTATATTGTACTTTATTTCGATTAAAAAAAAACTGTAAGCAATCAAAATGGCTTCAGCTTCTACCGCTCCGGTTCATAAAAATTGGACCACAACCATTGGTAGAGTTCAAGGTTTTATTTCCAAGTCTAACTTTGCTAGAGATATTAACTTGGCCAGCAAAATTTATTCGGCTACAGTTCCCTTTACGAGTAAGTAAAAGTACAAAATAATTAATATTTTTTCAGCAGGATTTTGTTTTAAATAATTGAATAAAACTGTTGTTTTACTGACTTTAAATCATTATATTTTTTTTACATTAGCTTTGACTCACTGGGCAATGGGTGGAGGTTCAGGTGCATGGAAGAATTTTCCGTTTGCGGACATTCTGACAAAACCTTTTACGGCCTCTAATGTAGGAGAAGCATTTGGGGTCACTTGGGAAACGCATTGGTTTAAGGTAAAAGAAACAGAACCTTTGGCTGTGTTTTTGTGCGTGCAATATTTGTCACTTTCAGATAAAAATATATTTGTTTATTATTTTATTACCAATAGATTGAGATCGACGTCCCAGCGGCATGGGCAGGCAAGGAAGTTCATCTCCGATGGAATTCAAACTCGGAAGCTGCTTTGTACACTGAGACTGGGAATATGATTCAGGTAATAAGCACCAGATTCTAATAACAATTTAAATTTAGCATGAGAGCATATAAGAATGTACCTACAACGTTTTCAAATTCAATTACCACTTGTAGTGGATTTTAAGATTATTACATTTTTTTACTATCATGCACTATCAGGGAATTTCTCCAGGATTTCGTGAAGAGTACATAATTTCAAAAAATTGGAATGGCTCCACTGGCCGCTTGACTTACTACATGGAAATGGCTTGCAATGAAATGGGTGGCAAAGGAACTGGGGACGGAATCGGTAATTTTAACAATTATTAACCTTTTCGAAACGGTAGTATGCCTAGTTTTACAACTTTTTGAAAATGAACATTTCTAGTTTTGACCCGTTTTGAAAATGAACATTTGTAGTTTTGACCCGTTTTGAAAAATATTTCCAGTTTTGACCCGTTTTGAAAATAAAAATTCCTAGTTTTGACCCGTTTTGAAAATGAACATTTCTAGTTTTGACCCGTTTTGAAAATGAACATTTCTAGTTTTGACCCGTTTTGAAAATGAACATTTCTAGTTTTGA
>JAQFZC010007166.1:0-11545 GCA_034695205.1 Dicyrtoma fusca | reverse complement strand
GACGTTTTGTTGACTAAAATGACTTACGTTCTTGGGACAGTGCGGAAAAATAGAACAAATATGCCAAAGATAATCCGGTGTATTTGTATAAGTTAATGAAGGCTACAAAATCTTTTATATAGTACTACTATATAAACACAGAGCCATACACGATTAGCAAGCAGTGACTGAGGATTGAAGCCAGGTTTGAGGCTGGAAATTTCCATTCCTCTCTGCAGTCCTAACTGCTCACCCAAGTACGCCTGCTTTTAAGCTAATATAAAGAAGCATCCTGAGTACATCAAGATGTTGATACGTAAGTTTAATTTGTACTATTTTGGGAAAACGGTGACCAATTTTCACCTAAACTATACTCTAGTGCAATAGTCTCCGATAGGCTGAAACTCCAGTTGAAAAAAATCATCTTTTTCTAATATAATGGAAAAAAATTCAAACTGTAGGTCAAGTCGAAGTTAATCCAGTACCCGGAGTATTTAGACCTACTGAAGCTAGCACAGAATCTGAAGTTGCAGGAGTACATGTCACAAAAGCGGATCCTCATACGTTAGGAAGATTTCAGTCGGTGACGACTGAAGAACTTTAAAAACGCAAAGACGAGAAAGAAGCGTACATAAATGAACTTCACGCTCGTGAAACAGCAGAGCAGCGACATGAATATCAAACATACCAGGAAGCTATCTTAAGACGTGAGTTCAAAGATCTTGAAAAAACTACCGTTAGGAGGAGCAGGTGCAAAAACTACAAAGGATCTACGGTGATTGGAATCTTGAAAGAGTTCCAGATCTACCCCTGACACTCGGGTATAGTAGCTGGGATTGTTACACCTACACTAATTGCAGAAGCTCTTAGAAACGTAGCAGACGAAGTTAAAAGAATACTTGCTGAAACTCAACCTAAAAAACCAACCCTTCCAGAGGATTTGAAACCAACGCGTCAGAACTAGAAGACGAAGTTGAGGGCCGTAAAGATCTCCTTAACGGAGCCTTTTAGCAGATTTCTTAATCAAGCTTTACGAAAAGGACACAGGAATCTTACGAAGAATTATGGAGTAGATTAGGACTAATTTCTACGTTAAACGAGGACTCGTAAGGACTGACAGTTCTCGAAATACTCAAGGGGAGAAAACGATTGGCATATCTCGACACAAGCTTATTTGAAGAAGATTTTAGAACTCGCGTGCCTTATAGGGCAGCTGTTTCGGTACACCGTGTCAAATACTTAATGGCAAATTCGGTAGAACACCGACGATTATGGGTCAATACGAAGAAACCCAAAACATCGAAAGGTCAAAACGACGACAAAAACACAAGTCGAAAGGACGAAATTTTTTATTCAAGCGGTCAAAACGACGAACAGTAGTGGTCAATACGACGAAATAAAAAAATAAAATATTTACGCAAGAAGTAGTGAGGAATCAAGGTATATTATGAGAAACGCGTTTAATAAACTTGGTGAATGGACCTTTTCTGTGTTTGGAAACAACATTGTTTAAGTGTTGAGTAACAAGTCTGTACTTTTGTTCTCAACACGTAGCCATTTTCCAACATCCATCTGGGCACGGGCATTCTCAGTCATGTTCTGTTTACATGTAATTTCTAACAACACTCTCCAGATTATTGGAAACCAGTTTCCCGGGTTAGTTTGGAATCTATTGTTCCACCCTTAACATGAATTGCACATAAAGCCTCGAATTTGTTTATCTTGAAATTCTTGCTGCAGCACATTTATCGGTCCCAATTCCAAATCCACAAGTATGTACTCCGGGAGATGCTTTGCAAATTGTTTGCTGGTTACATTGCCAGTATAACCACCAATTTTGCGTCTTTGGTAACAGTAACTATCCTTGTCCAGCTTCTGAGTTGGCACTTAGTTGACTTATTGCTATGTGGGTTTATTTAGCACAAATAGTTAATTACGCACCCTATTACGTTAGTACGGAGGCTAGGAACTAACTGACTGCATCAACAGCGTTTAACAGTTGACGTTTACAGATAATTAAACGACTTATTTGACTTTACAGGTGTACAGTAAGTTTAAAAGATGCAATTCGTTGTATTGACCACAACTGTTCGACATATTGAACGACACTGTTTGTCGTATTGACCTGTACTGTTCGTCCTGTTGACCACTACTGTTCGTCGTTTTGAATGATGTTGTTTTGACCCATTACCACACCGACAACAACCCAGATCTCCTAGTCCGAGTGAACCAGAAGGTGTGAGCGTAGCGTAAGAGAAGGAGAGTAATAGGAGAAGTACGGTATAGAATAAGTGAGCAGTGGCGCGAGCGAAGAGCGAGCGTCCAGAGTGGAAGAGAAGCCGAGTTTGTCGGTTAAGATTTCAGTTGAGATCCAGGCGAGCAAGCGATAAGAGTGTATGGCATTTGGTCCGGGTTTTTGAGAATCTTTGTGAAGTGTAATAAAGTCCGTTTTGAGACATTTTGGTTTAACAGAAACTTTCGAGATCTGTGTTCAGAAGTGTTGATTAACATTATCCATTTTATACAATTAAGTGCCTTTAATTTAAGAACTGCTTAGCAGAAGAATTCGGTTTCTACCGGTATGATTCCTTCGGGAATTCTACCTCATCATAGCCCGTAAGCGAGTGTGCTCATTTTAGCAGAATTAAGTTAAGACCTGGCTCAACTCAGTAGCATTTCATAATTAGAATCTAGAAGTCTCAGAATTATGGAGAAGCATAAATAGCAGTTAAATAGAATAACGACGATTAGTAGCAACGGTTCAAAACCAAGTCGTTTCATGGTGGAGGCGAAAGGGCGTTTAATTTGGAAGAAATCGAACAGTTCAAAGTGATCATATAGAGAAGGAATTATGGGAAAAGAAACATTACAAAGGTCAAAGAAAAACTATAAAAGCGAAACATTTTTGTGAATAATATGCGCTTGTGACATTAACATTGAGTGTGGTAGAGAAGTTATGGAGACGGAAGTGGAAAAGAAGAGAAGATGGAAACGGAAATTGAAGCAGAAGACATCGTAACAAGAGGAAACTACCAAAAATACACTCAAAAGCACGTAAGAAAGTGAAAAGTACGTAATATAGAGAGAACGTTAGAAGCCGCATGGCGTTTGAACTTGACAGTGTAGTATGACTGTAGTAACGATGTTGATTTGAGAATTTTGGCCGTTGAACAAAAAGTTTGTTGACCCAGACGTAGAATAGAGACTTTAGAATTCGATAGCCACATGGCGTTACTATATAATTGAATAGAAAGAACGATAAATCGAAGTTTAGAAATTCCTAACGGTCGAGCAGAAAATAAAAGTGCGAAATATAGAGATAAAATAATTTTGAGCCACAAGGCGATTGCTACTAACCTAATAGAAAGTCCATTAAACAGAAATTTATTTTATTACAAGAGAAGTGGAATAAAATTATTAGCAAAATGTCGGACGAAGTTTCGGTTGCAAAGCAGTTGAATCAGGTTATGGAAGCCGTGAATAAAATGCAAAAGAATTTCGATGATTTTCGCCAAGCTAGAGAAAGAAAGAGCGACGATGAATACTATGATCGTTATGAAGATAGACATGCAGAACGAGGAGAAGATAATTATCAGGGTTTTAGAAACAGATTTCAAAGAGAAAATGACGATGCCCAACGAGCTCATAATTCCAGAGATCAGGGAAATAATGATAGAATTTCAAGTAGAGGACAAGAAAATGACAAGGAATGGATGAAGGCAGTTAAAAAAGAAAAACTCCAAACCGACATGGAACAAGCAAAATTTGAGAACATGAAGAAGGCAATAGGTCCGTATATTTCTTCAACCAATTCCCAGACTTGGATTACTCGATTAGAAACCCAGAGAATAGCAAAGAAAATTCCTTTAGATTACTTCTTGACAGCAATGTGATATTTTTTTGCGGATTCCAAAGATAAATCGGTTGAGAAATGGTTTCTTAGAAGAGAGGGTGTATTAGTAGAGGAGTTAGAGCAGACCTATAACAACGGAGATAGGGAAGAAATTTAGGATAATTTTTTATCACAATTCGTAGCCGAGTTCGATCCTCAGCTATGTGCGGATCACGCCGAAGATAAGTACGAGCAGTTTCAACTAGGAAATAAATCAGCCGACGAATTTATGTCACAACTTTTAGACATAATTACGGAAATCGACCCGAAGATGGAAACTTATTACATCTTAAGGAAAATTTACCGAAAGCTATCTGAAGAGTTACGATCAAAACTGGATGAGACCTACTGGCATTCAATCCCAAAGTTTAGAAATAGGCTAAAAATTGTATTGGTCAAGGCAGCAAAGTTGAAAGAAATGATAAATCCGAAAGACACGAAAAAAGAGAAGAAAGAAAGGACCGACAAAGAGTGAGAAAAATCGGAAAAAGTCATAACAGTCGTTAGTAAGAAAAGACAAGCAGCAAGTCTACAAGGATCAGAAAATACAGCGGAAGCAGTCAAAGTAGCACGATTTCAAAGTACGTGTAATTTTTGTCAGAAATTCGGACACGTAGAGAAGGAATGTTAGTTGAAAACAGGCAATCGACAAAATTTTTAAACGAGAGGCAGTTTTCGTGGACGAGGTCAGTCAGGATTTACTAGACCTAGAGGTTATTTCTCAGAATCAAGAGGAAATTTCCGTGGAAGATACAATAATAGCAGAGGATATGATAATAATTACCGAGGCGGAAGAGGCGATTACCGAGGTAGAGGAGATTTCCGAGGCCGAGAAGAATTCCAAAGTCGAGGTTACGGCAGAGGATATTATAATCAGAATTACCAGAATTTTAATAACCAAGTGGTAAGAAGTCTAGAAGAAGCAAATCCGACAGGACAGAATCAACAAAATTACAAACAACAACAACCAAATCCACAGCAGAATAATCCGCATTTAAACTACTAAGTCTTTTTGGACAGGACAGAAAGACTAATATTGTTCCGCAAAATGAAATAAGAATGAATAGTAATTTAGATGAAATAATTGAAGAAATAGTCAAAAGAAAAGAAAATTCTTCAAAGTGTCAAAACCAGCCCGTAGGTGTTTGTCACATAGAAGATCGTGAGTATACAGTTGGTTCATGGAATGTCAAGGTAACAAATAATAATAATAATGATAAAAATATGAATAATAATGAGAAAGGAGATAATGATGAAAGTGAAGAAGAGAGTGATAAAGACAATGATAATGAGGTAGAGGAACGAGAAGTAAAATTAGTACCAGAGAATTTTAGTGAAGGAGAATCAGAGCTAGAAATCGAGTACGATCGGCTATTACAGAAGGCAAATAGTTCATTAGACATGATTATCTACCTCACGTTGTTAAATAATATGAGAGCAGAAGCAGTTAATGATACGGGAGCACGAATTAATTGTGTTTCGCCGGCATGTGCACATATTATCCAAAAGCACATTCCAGAATCAATAGAAATTAGAACCCATAAGAAGAGAAGATTTGGCCAGTTTACCGAAGGACCAATGAATTTTCATAAAAGAACAGCAAGAATTAAATATAAAATAGCAGAAAAGATTAATTTCAGTGACTTTGCGATTATACCTAAAATGTCAAATTTAATGATATTAGTGCTCAATTTTAATAAGCAGCACCGAGCAGTTTTTAATTTCTATACAACTGAAGTGAAATTATTCCCTATAAACAGTAATACAGCAGATATCCAGTATTATAATAAACCTAACATCCAGCATAATAATACCCAAGAAGTGAATCGACAAACTACAAGCATCATAAACGAAGATTTTGTGAATTCAGAAATAGAAAAAGAAAAGCAAACGGTTAGAAGAATAACATCGGTTTTAACAACTACACCGCATGAAGTACCAGCAAGAGCCTTTGAATTAGTAGAAGTGGAAAGTTATGATAAGAACTGCAATGACTCTAATATTCTAATTAATTTCGATAAGCAGAAAGTACCATTAGGATTATTCATGGGGAGACCAATAGTGAAGTTCGAGAACGGAAAAGCAATTATTTGGGTTTTAAATTTATCAAAAAGAACAATTCATCTACCAAGAATCCGTTATTTAGGCAGTTTCGAGAAAATCAGAGAAAAAGCAATGAAAGCAGAAGCTAGGGATTTACAACAAGAAAAGGTCAAACCAACACCAATCATTAAACAACCAAAAAAAATAGAAGACTTAACAATTGGAAAGAATTTAAATACAGAATAAAAGAATCTTATATTAAAATCCGTCAATTTATTTAGAAATTCTTACGCAGCAACAGAAGCAGAATTTGAACAGCTAAATTACAGACCAGTGAACATTGATACCGGGAATAACCCACCCGTTAACCGATCACAGTGGCCAGCAGGACCGTTTGAACGAGAAGAAATAAAAAAGCAAGCAGATCAATTGTTAGAAATGGGAGTTTTAGAACATAGCCTGTCACCTTATAATAGTCCAGTTTTGCTAGTGAAGAAATCCAACGGAAAGTTTAGGTTTTGTCTTGATTTAAGAGAATTAAATAAGCAGGTGGTGCAGAATACCTATTTTTTACCGAAGGTATAATGAGCTAGCAATGAACCTTCATGGAGCAAAATGGTTCATTACTCTTGACTGTATCCAAGGCTTTTTACAACGAGCATTAGATGAAGCATCAAAGCAGAAGACCGCATTTACGTTACCATCAGGGGACATTACCAGTACACCAGACTTCCCTACGGTTACATCAACAGTCCAGCAGAATTCCAATCTATGATGGACGACATCTTAGGGAATTTAAAATACAATCTAGTACTCGTATATGTTGACGATATCTTAATTTTTGCAGACAGTTTTGAAGAACTTATTAGAAGATTTTCAATTGTAATGAAGAGTTGTGAGAACTACAATATTAAATTAAACATTCAGAAGTGTAAGTTCGCGTTCCAAGAATTAGTCTATTTGGGAGAAGTTTTCAATAAAGACGGAAGAAGAATAGACAGAAAAAAGATCGATGCCATAGTTATGTTACCACAACCAACCACAATCAAAGGAGTCAGGTCATTTATAGGAATGACGGACTTTTTCGGAAAATACATACTAGGATATGCAAATATAGTGGAACCATCAAATAAATTTAAGAGAAAAGAATACAAAGGAAAATTTGAGTTCCGTTCAAGATCGCAAGACGATAGCATCATAGTAATATATCGTGCCATACATACAAAGAAAAAAACAGGTTAACTTGCACCTATACCCACAAAAGTTACACCAGCAGGTACAGAAAAATTATTCCCGACACACAAAAATAATCCGACATTTATTGGACATCGCAAAAGTGACATTATTGACAAAATTTCAAACATTTAAGTGTATAGTACGGTGAACAAGTAAAACTCAGCCCATACAAAAATTACCAAACCAACAATTTAGTGACGTAGTGCCACGCTAGCAAATAAACAAATAATATAAAATATATAAACAACGGAACTCAAAGCATCAACAAAATAAATAATTTCTACGAGCTAACCCAGCAATGTGCTAACGTGTCATCACTAGTTACATATGCAGCAACCGGACAACATATATACCACACCAAGAACCAAACGACTGGCCAGCCCTCTCTTTTTAGAAAACACCAAGCGATCAGATAGTTTCAGCATGCCACTCACCCACTCCCCCGTGACGGGGAACATCACAACGGACGACATGTGGAACAAAATGTGCCAAATATCCGATGAATTTGCAACCATCACAACCACACTGAATGACATACGTTCAACTTATGCAACCATCCCACCACTCCAAAACAAAGTGAATTCTCTAGAAATAGAAAATGAACAAATACAGAAGCAGCTCATCAGCAAAACTCTCATAGTTCACGGAGTGCCAGAGCTCCCACACGAAAAACCGCCACAAACTCAAATTGCCATGACTAAGATGCTTGAAAAAATCGGAACTAATGCCGTAATTGACAATGCAAGAAGAATGGGACGACCTACCAACGGCAAAACACGCCCAATAGAACTATCAATGGTACGAACAACAGACAAATTTGACATAATAAAACACAAGGATGCTTTGAAAAATGACAACTCATGGAAACATGTCTCTATACACTTTGCGAGAACCCGAAGAGAGCAAGCTAAGCACAAACTACTCATGGAATTTGTTAAAAATGAAAAAGCAAAAAATATCAATCTCAAAATCAAAATACGAGACGGCACTCTTACACTGACAACAACTCTAGGCGACAAAGTATTTAAGGTAGACCCGCAAGGCCAAATTCAACAACAAACGGACGATGGCGGCTTTCGCTTTTGACACATGGATACAACCGCCCAGTCATACAACCAGTAAAGCAATCACACAAAACGAGATAAGTAAAACATTTAATAACCTAATACACAATACTAACGCATACCCTATATATATCCACACATGTCACATACAACAACTAGCGCAAATCATAGACATACAAATGCACGTATCTAAACACACCCTACGAAATGACCATACACCTTATAACACAAATGCCACGAATACAAAACTATATACATCCAACCTACCAAAACAACACCCCACTACTTTAGCACTAACAAATGCAAGCACGTCCAAGTACACTCTACCAAATGATTCCTATCAAGAGACAATAGCTCCTGCAAGTATAAGTACACTCACATACACTCTGCCAAATTACCGTACACATGATATCAAGACTCTCACCGTAAACAGTCCTACACACAACATAAAAGGTAACCACCTACCAGCCAGCCCAACTCAAACAAAGGAAAGTCTACAGACATACACTCTACAAAATAACCACCCATCACCAGGCTATATTGGAACGACAGAGGACACATCTACATACACTAAACGAAATGATCACCCATCGCATGACGCTACTCTAGCCATAGATATACCTACATACACTCTACAAAATGACCATACACCTTATTGCACGAATGCTACAAATACAAAACTACTTACATCCAACCTATCAACACACCACCCCAGCAAAAATTCATCACTAACAAAGGCAAGCACCCCCAAGTACACTCTACCAAATGACTACTACCAAGAGACTATAATTCCTGCAAGTATAAGTACACTCACACACACTCTACCAAATGCCCCCTACCAAGAGACTATAATTCCTGCAAGTACAAGTACACACACATACACTCTACCAAGTTACCGCACACATGGTATCGAAACTCTTACCTTAGGAAGTCCTTCATACAACATACAGGATGACCATCTGCCAACCAGCCCAAATCAAACCATGGAAAGCCTACAGACATACACTGTACAAAATGACCACACATCCATTAATGAAACGATAGATGTACCTTCACACACTCCACCAAATGACCATATGCCAGATACTGTATTGATCAAAAATCCATTACTACGCCCAAACGACCCAACAAATAGCAAAGCTAAACCCAACATCAAAACAAGATCTACACTACAAATCATATTCTGGAACATCAGAGGGCTCAACACAATTCTAGACTTAGACAAAGATGATCTACACACTCTAAAACCATCACATATCATACTCTTAATGGAAACATGGATAGAATCCTCGAATGACGATAAACTAAAAAATCTCCAACAACAATTTCCAAACTACAATCACATCACAATCGAAGCTGTGCGTACTCACGCCAAGGGACGGGCAAGCGGGGGACTAGCAGCACTAATCCTCAAAAATATTGCCTACACACACAACATTCTGGAACAAACCTCATCGTATATAATTGTTAACCTAAAAGCACAACATAACGGGGAAATGATAATACTTGGACTTGTATACTTCAATGAAACAAAAACAACAGAAGACCTAGATAGCCTACTGAATAAAATAAGTGAAATACAGGTAACAATTGCAACAGCTAAATTCCTTATAATGGGAGACTTCAACAGCCGTATAGGATACCTAGACACCGCAAACGAGGATCGATACCAAAGCACACAGTACATATCACACCATCGATGCTCCCAGGACCGAATACACTCATCTAAAGGAACACATCTTTTCCAAGGGATGAATGAACAAAACATTATTATACTCAACGGCCGCACGCAGGGAGACTATACCGGTGCATTCACATCCATACATTCAGCAGGTAACACTGTCATAGATCTATGCATGGCAAATATCAACACACTCCCATACATAAGACAATTGTCATTCCTGGATATCCTAGCATCAGATCACAGACCTGGACAAGTAAAATACAGACACAAACAAACCTTCCAGAAAAGCCCCCCAAGCGGACAGTACAGTGGGAACTGAAGTGGATTACAGAACCGGCGGAGAGGATAACTGATTACCAAGATAAGACAGCTAAGTATATCACAGATTTGAACTCGCCACCAACGTACTCAGATCTTTCAAATATCATAAAACAGTCAGCGAAAGAAACCAAACTACAAGTGTGCATCCCATCAATACTAAACGAACCTTGGTACGACAGAGATTGTAGAGAGAAAAAACGAGAAGTCCAACGTCTAATCAACCAATGCAAGAAACGAAGCTGGGAAACCAACATCAAAACGGCGCTTATTATACGAAAAAAGGAATATGTAAACATGAAATTCAGGAAAAAGAAAGAATACTGGACAAATGCAGTCAAACTACTTCAACAAGCACGCTCCCAACAGGACTTTTGGCAACGAATTAAAATGTTTCGACGAACACGTAACATTCCAAACGTAATCGAAGAAGTTAAATGGATGGAATTCTACGCAACTCTTCTACCTCCCAGGAACTTACCGTCTCCAATCAAAGATTTTAACGTTATTATACAAGAACTAGATGCACCATTCACCTGGAACGAGTTAAATGAAGCGTTTCGCAAAGCCAAGAACAACAAAGCACCGGGACCGGATACTATCGCTACAGAATTTTGGGCACATTTAGGGGCACTCACGGGGAGGAGTGCAATACTAAAAATGCTAAACAAGATATGGGAAACAGGCCATACCCCAACAGAATGGTACCAAAGCGAGACTGTTATGTTACACAAGATAGGTGACGCCAACGACCCAATAAATTATCGACCTATAGCCCTTGCAAACACAATTTCAAAACTATACACGTCCCTTATCAACAATCGCCTCATAATATGGGCAGAAAGAAACCATATTTTACCGGAAGCACAGGGGGGTTTCAGACAACACCGCAGCTGCCAAGACCAAATATTCACCCTCAACGGCCTTATCCAGATAGCCTTGGGAAAACCAAACGGAAGACTACACGCACTATTTATCGACTTTAAACGCGCATTCCCCTCAATTTCACACAATCTCCTTTGGGTCAAACTTAGAAAAATAGGAGTATCTACAAAAGATTTAGCTAGAATTCAAGACTTATACCAAAATGCAACAACAAAAATCAGACTGGAGCAGGGACATTCAAATCATATTGACACTACAGAAGGCTTACTACAGGGGGACCCGCTCTCTCCACTTTTGTTTAGTCTATACATCAGTGATATCGAGTCAAACCTAATCAACAGCAACGTAGGAGGAGCCGCAATCAACCACCGCTCTCAAATCCACATACTGTTATTTGCCGACGACATGGTATGCACTTGCACAACAGCCTCAGATATGAAGAAG
>JAQFZC010007165.1:0-11545 GCA_034695205.1 Dicyrtoma fusca | reverse complement strand
GCATAGGGTGAATCTTGAAAGGGTAAACTCGTGGAAGTAAATACCATGTAATAATATTCGATAAAATTCGTACTTACAGCTATATAGGTACGTACATATGTATAGCTATAGGTTGTAGGTAAAAAACCTCATTACTGACGCTACCATTACCATTTACCATTACGCTATAAGGAACTACAGACCTGTGTACCTATACAGAAATGCACATACAATGTGCTAGGCAGTAAAAAGCCACCTTCCTTGTGTGTGTAGTTATTTGCAATTTGCAGTTTTGCACTTCTGCAGATACAAGACTTGCTTATTAGTATTTCTTCGTAGTACCTTTTCCTTTGCATTTTCCTATGACTGCGGTCGAACTTAAAGATGTTATAATAACTGCAAGCCCATTCATTTCCATACAGTATTAGTATTACACACAGATACTTGTACGACAGGCCTTACTAGTTTGTTATTGCTATTACCTATAACTACTATTATAGGTGTATCATCACAGATATACAGGTAGCTATATACTACCTTGTTTTTTGGTGCTGGTCGGTCTTGTCTGGTCATTTTATTGCACACTGTACATCTATGGGATGGAAACACTCACAATTCTGTTGTGTCTGTCTGTCTGCCTGCCTTTAGAGATGCTCATTTGGAATCGAATTGCAGGGCAAGACAAGTCACTTTCCTTTGGCTCCCTTTCCTTATTCCTTATTCCCATTCCGCATTCGTACTAACTCGTAAGTATTAAATGAAATTTGAAAAGTAGAATAAGATCTACAAGAGCAGAGAGTACATAAGAGAGTAATGCTATAGTCAAGTGCCTTCTGTCACAGTCAGTCAGTATAAGCTTCTTATTTCCTTCAGAAGTACAGAGACAGACACTTCCTTTACCCACGCAACTAACCAACCAACGAACCAGTCAGTCAGTCAGTCAGTCAGGCCAGAAGTAGGTACTTCAACGTACAAGTGCAGAAGTGCAAGAGTGTGAGAGTTAAAAGTGCTTATTAAGAGACACTGAGATGTAAGTACTAGGTAATTATATAGTGATATGTACAATGGTTATGTAATACTATATACCTATATAGCAAGTGAAAGATATTTCATTTAATTTTTTGAATTAAAAATCTCAACCGCTCTGTCACTCCCATTAGTGCAGTGCAGTGCAGTGTCCCACTATTCCTCTATAGTGTCTATAGAGTAGGTATGTCATTGTGCTATCTATCTACTTGTTGGATATCTTGGGATTGGAATTGAGAAAAATGTGATTAAACGATATCTAAATGGCTGGTCTATACGTCAAAGAGTAAAACGAAATTGTAAAAAAAAGGCAAAATGCTTTTTTAGTGTTTTAGTACAGGCTTGTATGTGTGTTTCGTGTTTGTGACTCAAAGTGATATCCGAGTTATGAAAGTGCTCAATGTTCTCACAGCCCCACAGTTGCAGCAGCCTTCAATCACATGTATAACAATCACTATTAAAAAATTTTTACTCACGATTATTATTATTATTATTATTATTATTATTAGTATTACGAATGCGATGAGGACTGCCTGTGCAGAATGATGCTCTGCACTCTGCACTCTCCGTCTATTTTCGTTCCTATTCCTATTGTTGCTCTCTCACTCTCGTGTCCATTGTTTCACTGAAATGGATTTATTCTGGAATTATTACTTATTATTGTAAAAGTGTGTTATAATGGGGGAAAAGCCTTGCAGAAGCCACATTTAAGTGGGACGGTGGGTAAACATCTACATTTTAGACACGTATCCAGTTAGCTTACTGATACTCGTTCGGATTACGTACTTCTGCTAGAAACGTGCTAGTTTTTATTGCCGACCAAGGCAAACCATTATTTCTTTTAAAAGTAGGTAGTATACATATAGTTTTGTAAGCATAACGAAAACCATAGTAAGTGCACAGGGAAAATAAAGTAAAAACTATATTATTATTATTAATACACTTTTGCCGTGTTTTAAACTTATTAGTGTTCATTGCACGGTTAGAAAATAGGAAGGTAGGTAAGTGGTTTAGCTAGCGTATTAAATTTATATATTATTAAATTATTATATAGACAGTTTTAAAATTTTGACTTTATTTAGAGTTTGGACCGGTTTAATCTAGAAATTCCGCAGTGGTTCTACGAGTTAAATATAATAATATGCTAATATTTTAATTCTGTCCCTTAGTTAGTAGTATTACAGATATTGCATTTTCGCATTATTTGCTCAGTTAAATATTATGCAATAATAATACTGTAATCTCCTACAAAGCAAAGCACGGCACACATGTTGCTCTCGTTGTTGTTGTTGTTGACTCTGTTGACGTTGATAGCTTTTGCTTTTGGCTTTTAGTTTTGTAATCAAATGTTTGATTAGCTCTGGCTCTCTCATGTTGTGGCTCTGTTTTGTTGTATCCTGATATTTCATTGTGTTGTGTATTGTGACAGTTTGTTGCTGGCTGCTGGCAGCGTCAGTACTGTTTGTTCTTTCAGTTATCAGAAGCTAGTTTTTGTGTTGGTTCGTTGTCTATAAGTATAAGTGTATAGGAAGTTCACTGACGGAAATGTGCCAGCATTATTATTTGAAATAATTATTTCGACGGACGAGTGAAATTATTTCTAAATTGACAAACTGTGCTCATTTCTTATAAAAATTAAATATTTTAGTTGAGCTCATCATCCCGGTCTAATTTTTTATTTTTTTTTATTAATTAATTCGTGATAGTTTAGTACTACGTCGAGTATTTTTATCTGTTGCTGTACAACTCGAACAACGCAACGGCCAAAGAACCTATACTTATATATATTTTTAATAAAAGCTTATTAAAAATCCTTGCAACGTATGCGGAACGCTTGACGTATGTAGTGTACATACATTGTGATAGTGATAATGTGATAGTGAGAGTGGCGTAAGAGAATAATATGAATTGTGTGTCAAATCAAAATCAGCCCTAAAGTAGGCAATAGAGCAACAGTGACATAATTCTACTGCTAATAACCGTTTATCCTAGAGCTTTTGTGCAATGGAGGATAAAGATAAAATTAAAATTAAATGCAAATGTAGCTCTGCTAAATTGTATTGAGATTTTGAATCGACGACTATCTGTCAATGTGCGCACTTGATTTATTCAATTTTATTATTATTGTACGTCTCACTGTGATCTTTTGCAGAAAAACCGGAACATTTTAAGAGAACGATCAAAACCAGTATGAGAGGGCTCATATTTGTCTTCCTGTGGTACTCATCTATTTTTTGGAGGTAGGTAATTGAAATTTAAAAGTTAATGTAAATATACAGATTACGGATGCAATTTATTAATTAAAATTGTGCAGCCACTATCACTATCAGTATTTATGTATACTAATAAGTATGGATTTGATTTTGTCTATTTTTTTTTGTAGCGTATTTTTTATCTACTGTCCTCTCATCCCGTTACTATTCATCAACCGGTCATGGTTTCGAAAATTAACGGATATTATTCTGTCCTGTTGGGAAATGTACCCGGCTGTAAGTTCATTTCAAAAACATCTATCTTTCCTAGTATATACTAGTACAGTGCAAGGCATCTTTTTATTTTTATTATTCTCTCATATTATATTTACAAAATATCTCCCAAATTACCTGTAGGTGTGAGTTAGTACATAAATATAGATGGCTTTTTATTATTATGTATACTATAACTATAAGTAAGTAGGTGGATACATTAACAGTGTATCTACTAGGGTATCTGTAAAATGAAACCGTAAATTGCCGTGTTTACCCCGAATGAGTGCTTGTTTCTGGTTCTGAATTCTCACGGTGACTGTACAGAACTAACTTGGTTTTTTTTCCTTTGTTTTTTTTCGCTACAATATGCAATATCCCATCACACCACACTATTTCATCACAATCGCTCTCCAAGGGTTTCCTTCAGTCATGCCATGAATTATTTATTAAACATCTATTCGCTGTCTATAATTTAGTAGGAGTGTACTGCACAGTTCTGTAAAGTAACCTATACTCTATACACGTTAAGTACCTATTACCTATACCTACCTACTTACCTACATACATAGATACTTACTGCCTGGAAAAAAGCACAAAAGTGAAAGATGAGAAACCTACTTACCAAAACCGACGTGCTTTACTTACGTGCTAGGATGTATTTACTGCTAATGCTTGTTCCTCCCCGAACCAAAGACCAAAAGAACGGGTAACCCACAACTTATTCTTTCAGAAGGCACGTTGCATCGTTACTGAACTACTGTTACCGTTACCGTTGTGCAAAAGGCATTCATTCGCAGCCCAACAGAAGCCAATAATAGGAACATTCCTATCAATTCCAAATGATGAATTCTGGAATGGCTTTCTTTAATTGCTTCTAATTGCACTTAGGATAAAATGATAAATATCCTTTTAAATTAAAAGGGGCACTTTTACTAGAAAATATGAACGAAGCGCACTATACTCTAGTTTTGGGTTTTGCGTCTGTAATTATACATAAATATACAATTATATCTATAATTACATTATTACCTATAGGCTATAGGTAGGTACACTATTTATAGTGCCTATACAAGTAAGTGTTGTTCTATAGCAGTAAATGAAATTATGACAGAGATAGAAGCTTTAGCATTAGGCCCGTAAAGAACTGATGGTACTGGAAGTGGACTAAATGGAACAGGTAGGAAGGAAGGTGGTTGTAAAAGTGAAGTAGGGAGGAGTGAGGAAGGAAATAAGGAAAGGATTTTCTGTCTATTGTCCAGGTAATCTCATTAAATTACTGTTATCTGGCGTCTGGCTCTGGCTCTTCTGGCACTAGCCTCTGGAACTTCCTTCTGCCTTTTGTATCCACAGCTACGTCTACGTACAAATGTTAGAAAGTTAGTGGGAGTAGCTCTTCGGCTATTAGATTCTCCGTTTCATTTCCAGGTCAATTTGTGCAAAAGGCAAAATCCAAGTGGGTCTCATATACAGACCTACTAAAACTAATCTCCCATTCATTTTCATTATTGCCTCTGCAATCCAAATCAAGGCAAGAAGGCAAGGGTAAGGGTTGACCATCATCAGACGGACGGATGCATAGCTCAGAGAAATAGATAATTTTGGACTATTAACAGTAACTATTGCCGCTTGGATTTCTTGTGGCATCCGTAAAGTGAAGGAAAGGAAAGGTTGACGTTGCCAAACAACGCAACGTTGGTGTTGACGTTAAAGGGGGAGATAAATAAAACCGCTATGTTCCGATTTGTGGTCATGGGAAAGTGGGTCAATTTTATTCTCTCGACTAAACTTCCATTCAAATCATCCAGAATCCAGACAATCCAGAGCCACCGAAACCAAAACCAAAAACGAGCGACCCCCCTATTCTTCTTCTTCGTCTTCTTTCCTTACATTTCCTACATCAATAAATCTCAACTATCTGTCCGTAGTCGGTGGCTATAGACTAAATCTGAAGTAGCTTTGTACCTACGTACTTACGTTGTGTAGCTTCCTTTCCACGGAGCTACACCGTATAAATTCTCATTTAATGTCATCCAGCTGCTCTGGATTTTATGTACTTGTCTACATTTCTCGAGCTTTGGATAAAATGAGCTTTTTTTCACTGTCAGCTCATTCGGCGGGCATTCTTGACCTAAAAAAGGGAAGCAGCCATTGCCATTGCATTGAGTCGGCCACAGAAATACATAAATTGAAATGATTTAAATTGATTTATTGTCATCTTTAAAAGCATGCGTCAGTCAAAGCCAAAGCCGAAGCCAAAAGGTGTGCAAAGTATTCATCCCCGCACGCATGTTACTTCCAAGCCCACATTCATCACAAAATGTGTACAGGCACATTGGCACATAATAATGATTATAACTCAGGATCAGGTCGTCATTTTCGATGTATTTTCTTCCCTATAGTTACAGTATTTACAAAAAATAAAGTAAGATTTAGTAGATAAGTTCTACTACTGTTTACTAACGGTAAGGAGCCTATTATTACTACACGGTACCGTGACCATATTGACGACAGGATAATTCTGTCTGTCTCTGTAGAATGCCAGGAAGCATGCTATACTGATATTATATGCTCTACATGTTGATTATAATTATAATGGCTTGTTCGAACTTTCGAAGTTCGAGTTGGAAGATCATTCATTGTACATTGTGCCAACGCCGGCTGAGATCAGATCAGCTGTAATTCAAGCAAGTCGGAAGTGGAATGAAATGTTCAATGTTCTGTGCAGAGTATAGTATACTTACCCACTTATAGTAGTGCAAAAAAGAAAAGAATATAACGAACGATGGGCAGGCTGGAAGGCAGAAACGATAATTTAAAGTATTAAGTATTGGCTTCCCTTTTTCTTGTAGGCACTTGTAACGAGCTAACGAGTTATGTTCCTTGCCTTTCAGTTAGTCAAGTGAGACAGATAAAGTAGAGATTGGAATAAATTGCGTTGTCTAAACAAGCGAGAAGAGGGATTCTAAAAATAGGGGAGGTAAAATTGCAATCAGTCAAATTCAAGACAAGGGAAAGAAAGACAAAATGTAGGTAGGGACTTACAAGTTAAGATTATAATATATGTAAATAGGTACAGCACTATCCTCATTAAGCAAAAAAAGGGATCCAGAATAATGGTATTTTTTTAGCTTGCAAACGCAAAGCCGGGAGTATTTTACCAGAGGCAGTATTTTTTGAGTGAATTTTTTCCTGGAACTAGTTAGGGAAATAGTGGGAGGTAGATACATACTATAAACGCCTATGTTTTCGTGTGTAAATGAGAAAAGCCGTATATTAAGTATCCACGAATTTCGTTTCCCGAAGAAAGTTGAGTTTTTAGTGGGCGCACTTAAAATAACATATTTCCTCATTCCCGTCGATTGCATTGTGGCAAGTACAAAGTATAGTAGTAGTAGTTAAAAAAATAAGATGGAAATATGTGTGGATGTGATGAGACAGTAAAATACTTGAGTAAGTATTTAAGTAGGTAGGTACTACTTGCAAAGCACTGTTTTATTTTTGTTATGTACACGTTGTTTAATAGAGAGTAGTTTGTGGAGGGACTCAGATGTATGAAATGGCTATAATTTTGCTCTTGTAATAATTTCCGCAGGTTCTGCTGGAGTTAATGATCGGATGCCGAGTGTACATTTCAGGAGACAATCTAAGACCCGAGGATGGAGCAATCCTTCTCATGAATCACCGGAACCGGCTGGACTGGTTCTTTTTATGGGCAGCACTTCTTCACGGAACGAAACCACCTGCTCATCGCACTAAATTTGTACTCAAGTCTGATGTTCGAAACATTCCAGGAATTGGCTGGGGACTTCAATTGGCTGGCTTCCTCTACATTCATCGAAATTGGGAGAAGGATCAAAGCCTCCTCGCACGCTCACTTAACTATTTTAAAGATCTTGGCAATAAGTACCAGGTTTGTACCCCACAGTGCAGTGCAGTGCCCTTCAACTTCATTTTTTTTCCTTTCACTACAAAGAGATTGTATATAAACTAAAATTGGATGTTATTCCTCGACAGATTTTAATATTTGCTGAAGGCACAGACTTGTCACCGGAGTCAAAAGCAAAAAGTAATGCATTTGCCCTCAAAAATGGCATGAAAACTTACGATTACGTTCTACATCCCAGAACCACTGGCTTCACATTCCTCGCCCATAAAATGCAGCAAAGTATGCATTTTCCTTATTTAAAGAAAAACATTTCTCACAATAATGCAGTTGTTGTGTTATTAATACATACATACGTTGGTATTCACATTCTTCCAATAATTTTCCGATTTATACTATTTTCAGATGAACAGTTGGACGCTGTGTATGACATGACCATAGCTTATCCAAAGGTAAATTTACATATAGTACACCTAGTTAGATTGGATCATTTAATGTACTTAATAAAATTAAGTTAATACATACGTTCAAATTGGTTGAATGAAAATTAAAGTAGACAGTGCAGTGCTAACCAATAAGGAACAAGAAATGCAATGAAAATTAATGGTGATGTATGATTATTCTAATTAACAGACTCTTCCAGAAACTGAGATGGATATACTTCAAGGGAAATTTCCGCAAGAAGTTCATTTCCACATTAAAAGGTATTTTAATTTCAATTATAAATTCAGCTTTCATTCACATTCTGTTCTGAGAGAGCCAGAAAATTCAGTAGCGCCTACTGTACTTCCATATTTACATTCCTTCCCTATTATTTGATTATAACCCACCATAATCTGCCATACCACTACCTATTACCTACTTGCAACTTGCAACTACAAAAAAAATCCATACATTCTTGGTTTAACAGTGTAAATTACATTCTGTAAAACCTCCTCGCTACAAAGCTTTCGTCTCTGTGGTTTCGGTTGGAATGAATTTGGCTATTTCGTTTTAAATATCTTTGATTTTTTTGTGAATGTGTGTGCTCAAGGTACGAAAGGACGACGTTGCCAAAGACGGAAGTGGGTTTAAAAAGTTGGTGTGAGGATCGTTGGGGAGAGAAAGAAGAGATGCTGAAAGGATTTTATGGGATGAAGGAACGAAAGGAATTTTGTAGCGAGGCCATTTGTGAAACTCCCTGGAATGCCATGTACTTATCATTTGTCTTTTGGACTTTATTTACCTTCACCGCTAAATATTTCTTCTTCACATCCTCACTAGCATTCTACTGGGTCATCTCCTGTACCGTCTTCTTCGTCATTGTGTCTCGTTACACGGATGGCATTCAACAATTTGAAATCTCACTCCACAATCATTTTGCCAACAGGAAGCGGAGGGATCACAGGAATGATCATGATGTCCAAAATAATGCCAAAACTAACAACGAAAACAACGGCAAGTATTACAGTGTCAATACCAATAATCATAACAATCATAATAATCATCAAAATAATACAGAAGACAAAGATAAAACTCATTAGCTTCTACTTAACTTCTTGTTATTACTTAGACAATATTTCAAACTACAAAAAATTATACTTTTTCAATTCCAGTTCCAAACAAGATAAAAGAAATAATATATATATATACCTATATATAGGTACCTATAGGTACTGAAGTACCTACCTACTTACGTTGAGCTGAATTATTTTTTCTTGTCACACTTCTTCCTATCTTACACTTGTTTTAAGTACCGAAGTAATAATGTTGTGTTATTATTTTTTTGTAAATAATTTTGTACATATTATGTAAATCATAGACACACATACCTACTTAAGTAACGAACTGGATAACGTGACTGTGCTTATTGTTTTAGCAACGTCGTCCGGACGTAATATATACTCTTTAATATAATATAGCAGTAGTACTGATTAGTAGTTGATATTTTATGGTTGCGTATTTGTATTTAATTTTAGTTTTGCCCTTACTAGTTAGAATCCCCAATCAATCTAAATACAAATACCGTACCGTAAATGTTCGATTAGCTACCATGAAAATTATGCTATTTGCTATACTTATGCCTAAAGATATACTACCTATGCATAAAGGAAACGGGCTCCTTAGACGTTGGAGAACCCACTCAAATCCCGGTAACTAATTGAAATTTACGGTAGTTTTATTAAGATGGATACATAGCTATGCTCTATGTATTATAAAAACATTTTCACAAGTCAAATAGAAGAGTAATCGTATCTTTAATCATCCTTTAAAGGAGTTTTGAGTGACCTACAACTCTACAATTAGTACTTAAGTGGGTAGGTACTTGAAAAAAGCAAATGAATGACTTAATTTTAAACATAAATTCTCGATTCCTTCGACTCGGAGTCATATTGCTGTTACAAATGTCGGTAATTCAATATTGTTACTGTAATCTAAGAAGGGCAGAAATACTCGAGATAATCAAACAAATGACATGACAGTGGCATTTATATGCCCGAGCCAACTTTTTGAAAATTATACTTACTACTACTTACCTTTCCTATGTATAACAGATAAAAAATGTGGATAGATGTGCAATATTAAAAATGTTAAACGATTAAGGAACTAGTAGGTATGTCAGTTCTTTCAGTCCATAATAGGCACTAGGTCAGTAGCTGTATAGCTTGTTGTTTATGCTAATTATGTGTGTAGACCGATGCAAATAGTTGCTTCTGACTGCCCTGTCCTGCCCTAATTCTAATTTAAATAAATAAACATTAAATGTCCAATGGACACGAATGAGGACCGAAAGCCTAAAGTAATTATTATGCCGGATCAGAACCAGAAGGACAAAAAATGTTTTAAGTAAACTTTACACTCCTTCCCAGAATATCTGTGACTGTAATGAGTAAGTAGGGAATTATGTAGGTACTTAAATCTGATCTGTAAATACATAAATCAATACAGTAGCCGAAGCAAAGGTGTGTATAGCAAAAATATGAGGCAACTTCAGTATGTATCATGACCTTAAAACCATTGTGATTGTGATAAATGAAATACTTGTAAATGAATCAATTTCATTATACATTTAATTTTCAATTAATTTTAGCTTTTTATTTTAACATCAAAGGCCTCAGACTTCTATAAAGCCGTTTTAATTTGTAGGCTTTTTAAGAATTTCACACATTTTTTGTCTTAACGTTATACCTACCTACTTCGTTCTTGTGCATTGTTGTTTTTATTTACAAATAAATATTTCTGGAGAATTTGACGTCACGTAGAAATGTCGGGGAAAAGTAGAATAGGTAATAGCAGCAGGTGCTGGTTCTAGTGAGAAAAGAGAAGTAGGTACTAAAATGTAAAGTTGCGAGCAACTAAATAGCCCAACTAAAAAATTACTAATAGCTAACGAAGCTAGATAGCTAAGTCAGTTATTTATGTAATTTGAAGCCAGTTATATATTTTGGAGGATGACTGTGATGGCACTCATGGTTGTAATACATAATTTACTAAAATTAGGAAGTGAAACGAAATCAAGGGGACTAGGTCCAAAATATGTGTCAATTAATTTTTAAACTGTCATTCAAATTGAACTTACTGTTGAGTAGAAACCTGTTTAGTGCAAAATATGGGTACCTAATGGTATATTTTCGTTAAATAACAATAAGTAAAATGTTAGTACATTACATTTTAATATATTATAGCTAATAACAAAATTTCATTCTCACTTTCTTGTCCTTAACCTTTATAAACTCTAAAAACTCAAACTATATAATTGGATTAAATGAGAGCTCCGATATTAAGTAAATACCCTGAACCAGTTATGAAGTACAAGAAAAATGAATGAATTATATATTACTGGGACAAACTACTACAAGGTTATTACTATTACAGTTATTAAGTTGTATCTAAAATTTAAGCTAGAGACCACCCAGGAGTGGAAATAATTATATGAGAAACATACGTGAGTGATATAAAAATAATTTGTGACGATAATTATATTTATATAATAAATCAGTAACGAGTACTTACGTGTTATTTACTTAATGATTTCGAATAATAAAATGTACGTACTGCTCTTGTGTGAAGTTTGATGACATAGGTACATTATACTATCTTCCAGAATAAAAAAAAGTAAACAATGAAACAAAGAAAGAAAGAAATATTTTGGCATATTCATCACCGTATCCTTAAAACCAAAACAGACTAGGGACTATTACATATTATT
>JAQFZC010007164.1:0-11547 GCA_034695205.1 Dicyrtoma fusca | reverse complement strand
ACCTTTTACTACATTTCCTTCAGCTGATGTCCGTCCAATTAGGAATTACGTCATTTTGCTTCTCTTTGGAATCTCAACGGAATGAAATCGTGTGGGAATACTTACTGAATACTGGTACTGAAACACTGAAACGTATACTGATACTGATACTATTACAGATAGACGCTTCACAGTTGTTCAAAAGTATGAACTATCATACGCATACACTTAACACTTTTTGGCGGAAACAATTGAATTTTATCACATTTTTTATTAACATTTTGAAACGGTAATATCTAGTTTTCACTTTTTTAAAAATATCAATCCTTGTTTTGACCTTTTTGTAAACGTTTACTGTACAATAACCACTTTTTCAAAACAATCTTTCCACGGTTGGTTCCGGTTTTTCAAAAACGTATAAATAATGAAATACATTCAATACGACTTCGGTAACACCATGCTTTGCCCCTGGGACCCAAAGGCTCTACAAAAATAATTCATACAATCGTTGTTGTAGCTTGGAGATGAACAATATGCTTCCCCACAACTGTGGTAAATACGGTAGGAAAGTAATTGCACCTACTTAAGTAATGAAATACGAAGACATCTCGCTAAATCCTTTCTTACAGTTTACATTTTTCACGGAAGAAAATCCTCGGACAATAATACGAAACTATGGGAACTTACAGAAGCATTTTTTCGGAATTCCAATAGTTGCTCGTTTTAATTGTACGCTTCCTTTAAAGAAAAGTTTGTAGCTAACAGAAAACCAGCGTAACAGAAATACAATGGTACAGCAATAAACTTAAAATTGGTGGAGCAGCCAAGCAACAAAAAATGAGTGAGTCTCATACAGAAGGCTTTGCAACGAATGTACCTAACAGTAGTAACAATCTCCATTATGACCTTTCAAAGCAAAACAAAACGAATCTGTTCGTAACAGGAATATCACGAAAAAAATCTGAGCGCTTATTTATACTACACAAACTATCTGTTTTGAAATAATCGAATCTATCAATTATCAGTTTTAAAAAGGAGTAAAAATAAAAATCAGCATTTTGGAGGTGTAGTAGTAAAAATTAGCATTTTCAAAAAGCTTCAAAAATTTAAATCATTTTCAAAGGTTCAAGTAAGCTATTTTGCCTTTTTGGAAAACTGCAAAATTAAAATATTTTACATTTTCAAAAAGGTGTAAAACTAGAAATTACCATTTTCAAACAAAACTAGAAATTACCATTTTCAAACAAAATTAAAAATTCTCATTTTCAAAAAGATGTAAGACTACAAAAACTGCCGTTTTAAAAAATTTTTAAACCAGAAATTAGAATTTTCAAAAACGTGTAAACTAAATTCCTATTAGTCTTTCAAAAAACATAAAAATAAAAATTTACATTTTGAAAGGGTTAAAAAAATTAAAACGATTAAAAAGTTTCCAACAAAATACAACGAATACACAGATGTCTACCTACAAAACAAATGGCGTGAGTAAAACAAATTTAAAAACATGCGTAAAAAATGCAAAATATTTCCACACTGTTTAGGCTCAGCATTGCAATTGCCAGTTTGTTGTAACATGGCCCACGACAAAAACAGATATGTACTCTTTAGTTATAAAAAGAGAGAAAGTGCGTTTTCTCGAGTGCCTTGCGTTGGTGTTGCTGAATTAATATCCTGGTCATCCGTCTTTCGCTTGAAATTCAATGAGAAATTCGAAATTGCAAATAGAAAATATTTTTATTGTTCAATTTCCATTCCCTTTTCTAGTCAATGGCGCCATCAATTGTGTGTTTGTTGCTTGGCTATGCATTTGACTGGTTGACCATTCCGTGTCACAGTTCAATTTATGGCACGCATCATTTATGAACGCAGACTGATGTTTTTATTCCATTTTCCATTTCTTCAATGCTCCAAGAAAAATATGAGGCAATCTACATACAATACATGAAGGGACCCGCAAATATGACACAAGACTTTCGGTATTCGATTTACATATTTTTCTTACAAATTGTGTTTCGTCCTTTTCTAAAAATGACATAATTTAATATTCCATGTTTTTTAAGATACGAATTCCATGTTTTCAACGGGTTTTTAAAGGCATGTAAAGAGCTGATTGTACTTTCAAATGATTACTAGCTACACACAAACATTAGGTGCAGTATGTTTTTTAAATGGTAAGTTTACACTTACAATTAGCACTACTTTAAATTGTTAATTTTAAACTTTTAAACTTTTTTAAATGACAATTTTACGTTTAGCACTTTTAAAGCGTTTTTTACAAAGGGTTTTCTAAATATTGTAATTCTACGTTTAGCACTATTTTAAAGTGTTGTTTTTCCAAGTTTGAGTTTTTAAAAAATGGTTATTTTACGATAACCTCTCTTTTACAGTGCTGTTTTTTAATATTCGTGTTTTTCAAAATGGAAATTTTACGTTTAGCCCTCTTTTAGAGTGTCCTTTTTTAAAGAGTTTTTTAAACATTCTGATTTTTCGTTTAGCACTTTTTAAAATGTAGTTTTTTTGAAAGAGTGTTTTAAAAACGGCCAGTTTTCCGTTTAGCACTATTTTAAAGTGCTTTTTTCCGACTCAGGTTTTTTAAAACGACAATTTGATGTTTTTGTATTTTTTGAAAGCGGAATTTTTTATTTTTTGAAATGGAAACTACGAATTTCAGAATTCCACATTAATTTACTATTCTCTGAAAATGGAAATTTTATTTCAAATAGCATGATGTCACACATGCTAGGCTCCCAAATCGTAGGCTGTCGACCCATAAAGACTCGTCATTGAAAAAGACGGGAATCGTGGAACCTCCGCCATGCTGAGAGACACATTGCCATTGCCACCCATTACTATCATGTCCATGCTTTCCTTGGCCATGGCCGCCCCAGATTACACACTCTGCCAAGACGAAAAGGCGGTAGTGTGTTCCTCAGTCGTTAGGGAGTAGTCATAAATTACCTAAGAACTATTGGAATTTTTTTTGTCAATTTTGAATCCCGTTGCTGAAGCACACGAAGTTGACACGGCCTATTTTTGAAAAAATTTATCTGGTTGATTAGATAATTTGTGGACAGCCCCTTAATGTTTTCCTTGGACTTCTGGTCTTGGGTCCGGTGGACGGTGAGAATTGACTTGAGGATGAGGATGGGATTGGAGGCAATTTCCTTCCATATTTTCAGAGATTTTCACACGAGAGCAAAATAAAAGGAAAAGGAAAGAAAATCCAATCGAAATCCGTATCGGGATCTTTTGGGGACGGGAAGGGAGGGTAGTGGAAATGGCAGGAAAGCAAGAAAGATGATAGGAATTCATCACGGACACACACACACGTATGGACTGCTGATATAATACGTGTAGTTGTAACCACACCGTCCGTGTACACAAACACACCCTGGATTAAGAAGCAAAGTGTGACAGAACTTTTAAGAAAGAACACAACTAAACCATTTGAAAGGCCCGATCATTTTGAAAAAAATACTTCTTCAAAATGTGTAATTTATACAGCCAACTACAATTTGCTGTACATTTTCAAAACGACAATATCAAGTTTGACATTACGAGTTTTGACTTTTTGAAAATTCGTATTACTAGTTTCGACACTTTTTGAAAATTTTTGTTACTAGTTTTGACATTTATTGAAAATGTTAATTAACAGTTTTAACACTTTTTGAAAATATTTATTACTAATTTTGACACTTTTTGAAAATGGTAATTACGAGTTTTGATGCTTTTTGAAAATTGATATTAGTTTTGACATTTATTGAAATGTTAATTACCAGTTTTGACACTTTTTGAAAATATTTATTACTAGTTTTGACACTTTTTGAAAATATTTATTACTAGCTTTGACTTTTTTTAAAAATCTCAAATACTAGCTCTTTTTGCTGATTTGAAATACCAATACGTACTATGTTCGACTTGTTGAAATTGTTGGTTTCTAGTTTTGGCTCTCTGAAAATGCTGATTTCTAGTTTTTTGACCTTTCTAAAAAGTTAATTTGTCGTATAAACACTTTCTAAAGCATCGTTTTTATGCCTTGTCCGTTTCGAATAAGTTAAAAATTTTGCAAAACTGTAAAATTTGAATTTTGGCTTGTCGCGTTTGCTGCTTAGGTCATTCACGGAGGGAAATAGACGTTGAAAAAACCGACTGTGGAAAATAACGGAGAAAGCTGTATTCTGTATTTTGGCTGTAGAAATAAAACTCCTAGGCCAAAACTTTCACTTTCGACTTTCACTTTCCACTTTTACTGCACCTTCCACGGCATTGCATAAGAAGACAGACCAGACCAGGGCAGAAGAACAGAACAGAGGACGGGAGTCACGGGACATATGAGATGGAAATGTAGGTCTGGGATGGAGCCAAATCTATCGCTTTCTCCTTCAACTTTCTCCACCATCTTCTACACATGTAGAGGCTCAAAAGAAGTCCAGGCCATCAATGCATAGGAGGTGAAAGCCTAGGGAAAAGATTGTACAGAGATATTTCAGAGTAGGATGAGTAAATAGTAAATCTAAATGGGGTATACGTACTCTGAGCTACACAATCATTTCTTCTTGGCAATGCTCGTAGAGACAAATCGTGGGTGAAGAGGCATTGTGATTGTTAGGTTAGTCTATTCATCACTTGAAAGCATTGTCATTTAAGTCCAAAGTCTCTTTAACGTCACCTTGACGGAAGTCCTAAACAATTTTTTTGTAAAAAATTTAAAATAACAGTGTTAAACTACTTTTGAAAAAGGGCAAATACAAGTTACACGGCTTTCGAAAAAAGGAGATACCAGTTTTACTTCATTTGAAAAAGGCAGATGCCAGTTTTACTTCATTTGAAAAAGGCAGATGCCAGTTTTACCACTACTGAAAAAGTGCAAATGCAAGTTTTACTTCTTTTGAAAAACTGTAATTACCTGTTATACTACTATTAAAAAAGTATAAACAGCAATGTTACTACGCTTGAAGCGCGTAAATACTAGTTTTGCTACTTTTAAAAAACTTCAATTATTAGTTTTACTATTAATGAAAAAGTATAAACAGCAATGTTATTACATTTGAAAAGTGCAAATACTAGTATTGCTACTTTTGAAAAACTGCAAATATCAGTTTTACTATTATTGACGTAGAATAAAATGTAGTTTTACATCTTTCGACACGTGCAAATGTCTTTGCAAAAGCACAAATATTATTACTTTTCAGAAATGTGTAAAAGTGGTGTTTTTACACTATAAAACAAAAACGTCGGTTGCTACAACTTGCATCAAAATGGCATTCCGGGGACACTGGACTTATAACACAATGCATCTTCACCGACGATATATTCACTCAGTTTACCTAATAGTAAGAAAGCGTGGGTGTGCACGGCACGTCTAAGGATAAGAAAAGGACGGAAGATCTACGAGATGGGACTTTGCATCTCTAGGCCGATCGTTAAAATACTAAATGCTGCTGCGGTGGGATAAACAAGGCTGTTGTGGAAAGAAGTGCAAACCCAAGCAAGGCTTACGCTTTGCCTTGGTCTGGACTTTGTCCGATTTTCAGAATGGGTGGCAATTACACCGACAGACGGATAGTGGTACTTTTAAGCGCACATTTACACTACCTCTCTCTTTTTTAAAAGAGGCAAAACATCTACTTCTCCGTTTTTTGAAAGCATGCACGTAGTTGTTGTTTTCTTTCCGCTTTAGAACCAAAAGCCATAAGCCAACACAAATCACAGCCAATGAATTTAAGCAGCAACAATTGTTTACAAAGTTCAATGCTAGTAACAATTAGGCAGGTGAACATAATTTTGTAAAGATATAAAACCAGATTTCCAAAAAGGTGCCGAAGGTTCTATTGACATGCTTTAGAAAACATGCAAAATGCTTTTTTTGTATTAACCATTTTTGTGAGTAAAACGTTTTTTTGAAAAGGTACAAAATTTCATATTTAAATATTTTTAAAAGAGGCAAAATTTCACGATTGCATTCTTTTGAAATGGCGCCAAATGTCTTAATTACTCTTTTTTGAAAGGGTGCTAAATGCTCCAATTAAAAGCGTTTGAATTGCGTCAAAATAATGTAGGTAATTATGTGCTTTAAAAAGTGCAAGCGGTCACAGTAACAACCTTTTAAAAAGTTCAAAATGCCTTATTTAATTGTTTTTAAAAGGTGAAAAATGTCATAATTACATGCTTTTACAAAAGTGCAAAATGCCTTTTTACTCGTTTTAAAAAAGATGCAAAATATCATTACCTATTTTTAAAATGTACCTAATTATTGTACTAATTAACAATTAACATCACGTATCGAAAGTTGCTTATTGTTTCGTTTCAATGGGTTTAATTGAACTGGAAATGTATGCTCCTCAATAGAAAAGTGTGCAGAATCCAACCTTGGGTCAAATATTTCATGCTGGAGCATTAGGGAAAAAATATTTTAAAAGGAAAATTCGGGAAATCGGACCAATACTGTTGAAAGGGGCAGTCAAGTACAATTTAGTGTAGCTTAATAGTCAGAATTGTCTACGATACGGCCACCAGGAAGTTGTGGCCTTATCCCAGAAAGAATGTTAAATTGTGGGACGTCGACCAAACCGAAAGTGAGGGAGGCAATAGATAGAATTTTGACGACACACTGTTGCACTTGTGACCGGACAAATTCGGATCTCTTTGGGCAGGCGGGGGCAAGAAACGAAACGCTTGACGAATAAACTCGGCATGAAAGATCCGGACCAGACACCGGCCGGGGAGATACTAACACGAGGTCTAGAATAAGTGGAACCATTGGTTGAGCTCAAAACGGGTTAAGGTGATATGATACTGGCAAAGACCAAGTCATTTAGAATGTGCAAAACAACTCAGAACAGGAGCGCAAGAGAAGGAAAGCAAGGCCATCACAGATGTCATAAGCAAGGACATAGGTCAAATAAAGAGCGAACAAACCAACTAGGTAAGTTTTCTGGAATAGGTACTTAAGAAAACACATGGGTAAGGGAGGATTAAACCCCTTAGAGATGCTACCACTGCAACTGAAGGAGGTTAACCCCAAAAGATAAGGGGACACCGGAGGCCAGTGTCGTTTAGGGTATTGCAGAGCATGCAAGAACCGGACAATGGAGAACGGAACAATGAGACAATGGAAAGACACGGCAGGGCGTTTGAAATCGGTAACCGGAAATAATACGATAAAGAGTATAATAACTGAAGTACATATAACCATGGGTTGGCTGTTGTATCCCAGAAGAGACAAACATCAATGGCCATAGAAAAGGTGGAAGAGATACCTGGAAAGGACATCATCCGAGACCGAGGACCCCCTTATGCCGCTATATCTATGGTCGCTAGTAAGGTATTGGATGTTAAGGTATTACACGAGAAACTCGAATTGACTTGGATCTCATTAAGTAAATCAAACTGACAACTTCTTCCATTTCAGCGCTCGCTCGTTTTCTTCCTTGCCCGCTAAGTTGTTTTCCGTTGGAATTGGTTTGCATGACTAAAATAAAACTGAAAGCTGCTTACGTACCTACTTTTATTAAAACAAATACTTTATACCCGTATTTGAAAATACATTTTATTTTTAAATAAATACTAACAAAGTTTATCTTTGTTTTTAATCCAATCCTTGATGAATTTGTGCACACCGAAAACTGTGTTGCTGCTGAAGCACGATTATGCTTTTCTGCATATTCTAAAGCTTCCAATTTTAACGTTGCATTGAATGACAGATTGAAGTTTCAGTTTAGTCTCGTTAATTTGAGTTTAAATGATTACATAGAAAATGCAAACTTAGCAGTAGATAAAACAATATCAACAGAATTCTGAAAAAAAGAAACCTGGTAGGCGGGTCTGGTATTCACACTAACAATACTCCACGAAATGGTGCTTAATTTTAAAATGACCGACGTTATTTGAATTCGGTTTTGTTCATTATCGAAATTGCAAATACCCACCTTAATTTCACGATAGGTGCCCGTACAAGCGTTTACTACACCACCTCACGCTAACAGTTGAATCTTTGAAGACAGAAATGAACTTACTGAGAAAAGAAAAAGAAATAAGAACTATTGACTCAACTAAAGAAGAGTAATATAAAGTGTAATTGAGCAGCTGCCTTTGAAAGAAGACATAATGTCATTATAAGTGGCATAGATAAGAAGAAGGAAGAAACAGCAGAGGACCTCCGATCAAAAGTGAATAACATTGTTGAAGAAAAACTGAAGGCGGGAGTAACAATTGACACTGTCCGAAGAATAGGCAAGATGCAAAGCGATAAGTCGAAAAATAGTAGTGACGTTCAGTAAAATGAGCGACCGTGACCTAGTACTAAACAGACAAAATACATTACGGAAACGAAAAGGTAAACCAATCTACATAAACCAAGACCTGCCGGCGGAAATATGTCAAAGAAAATTCGAAAAACAAGAACCCCGACGAAAAGAATTGATTCCGAAGGTACAACGACAAACTTTTCAAACATATCCAACCTGGCACAGCACAACAACATCAATATCAAAACCGTACTCAATTTTCAACACAGCCAAATGGCTAATCACTGTTACAGAACACCTCGAAATTAGAAAAAAAGCTACAAACTCCACTGAAAAGACAGAAAATTCTACAAAGAAGCAATAGCAATAATTCTCACCCCTAAAAACTGATAAATCTCGTTATGAAAAACATGTAGTGTATATTCAGAACATTTGTGTTAATCTAAATAACGCAGGGAGGCCTAGTCAAGTATCACATCACATAATATTTAGTATTTTATGTATTCTATTTATTTGTAATTTGGAATTGTGGGATACACCCACCTAGTGTATGAACTTCGGTTAAATCGATCGTAACAATGAATAAAATTATTATTACTACTTTGCAATTAAGTAAAAACTGAACTTAGGCCACTTTGCGGTTACGGTAGCGATATGCTGAAATAGTATTCGAGGGAACGACACGAAACATAAACAGGGCAGGATGCAAAGCATAACTTCCAATTGCATCGCAAAAATGTGGGCTCCAAAAATGTGGGCAGCCTTGACAAGAAATTAGATATATGTGTTAGGCGAGTGTATCAAAAGTGTAGGACAGAAAGCCAGTTTCACACATTCTGCGGCACACGCTTCTACGATGCAATCATTATCCTTGTAACAATAACGATACAAAATGGATCAAAAGCAAATGTAATGCTCGCTTAAAGAGATCCATACACCTACCTATGATCTATAATAGTCTATAGGCAGACTAAACAGTAAACAGTGCAAAAAGCAAACCAAACCAAATAGTCATTAGCCAGTTTGTGCTGACCCGATTCTTCAGGTTTCGGTTTAGGTTTAGGGAGAAAACGGCCATTTGACTCAACGTATTTTGTGACCCAAAACTTAAACTGAAACCTCAAGAATCGGGTTAGCACAAACTCGCTATTATCTTATGACATTATAGATAGGTATCTTTTTTAGCCGTATCCGTATTTCAGCATCAGTATACCAAGGGGCATCTTTTAAGTATTACGTCATTACAATGAGTTCGAATGTTGCACTGTTTTAAAACGCTAGAATATCGTCTCTTTTTTAACTTTTTTTTCTTGTTTACTGTGAGTGCTTTGACGGTAAATTATTTGTTTGATATTTTTTAAAAAAAGGCATTTTATTCGTAACATTTTCTTGATTCATCATTTTCGACTTCATCAATTTACAACATTCTTTAGGTGTGAGGTCATTTTTGTAAGGCTCCTCATTGTCTGGTTTATAGATTCTAAGTGAAATTGAGCCTTGCAAATATGACGTCGAAGTAATTTTGTTAGAAGTACAGAAAAGAGTTTCGAAAAATACTACATAAAAATACAAAATTGTTTTCAAAAAGTGAGCCAAATCCATAGACATTTTTTCAAAAAGAAGGAAAAAAGGTTTTTAGCTCTGAAAGAAAAGATGCAAAACACAAGTCCTACTGTTTTAAAAAATTCAAAAATAGATTTTTAGGTTGGGAAAAAATGTAAAGATACAATTTATACTTATTTCATAAATGCAAAAAAAAACATTTAAGCTTTACAAAACCCTGTAAAAACGTTTTTTCACTATAAAAAATGAAATAATTTTTACTAAATTGAAAAAGAATGATTGCCTTCTTCTGTTACAGCTTATATTGCAATCATAATATGTAAATAACACTAGCCGGTTAAGAAACTATGTCATTGCATAGAAATAATAGAAGACAAAGTAAGAAGTGTTTTACCTTGCCGAAAAAGTGTTAAAAAACGCTTTTAAAACGGCATTTCAGTATTGCAAAATAATACAATAATAATTGGTTCATTTTTGAAGGCCTCCTATTCTATTTGCAGCCTCCACAGACATAAAACATGTAATGGTTGAGAGAGTGAAATCTTCCCTTTCAGGTGACACTAAGGCTAAAACTGATGGAGAGCCAGAGACACTCCACCATTGGACTACTCCGTCTGTAATAAGTTGGCATAAATTGCTTACGTGATCTTGCAATCCAAGTCCAAGGGAAAACACAACACAGCAAAGCACAAGCAATTCAGCCAAAAACAAACTAAACGGCTTCTAAACCGAAAGCCAAGGAGAAAGCAAACTCGTTTGTAGGAAGTGAAAGGAAACTAAACAATGTGTACATTGTGGACTGACGCTGTAGGTATGCAGGACAGCTGTTGTTCTTGTCTTGCTTTTCATTGATTATATGTCATTCTGCGCTTGTATACTTTTGGTATAAATGTAGCATGGATACAATAACATACCGGAATTTTTCGACTAGTTATCAAAACAAAAGTTATGGCGTAGAAACTGAGTGCTTGGAAAACCAATTCGTTTCTACAACAATCGCTCTTTTTAAAAAAGAGAGCTTATAGATTATATTTTATTTTTTATGCACAGTACATTTTAGAAATAGTGTGTTTAAGCAATATGTGCACATTTAGAAATGCACCTTTTAATTAGATATTAAAAAATATAAATTGCAATCCAAGAAAAAGCATTTAAATGTAAATGGATGTTTTGAAAAGTAAGTTTAAAAAACTGACGATTCAAAGTTTTTATTGGTATGGACTATTGACGTTTTACAAAATAGTGTTTACAAAAACTCACATTGTGAAAAACTGTTTGTACAAATCAATGTTCTAGACATTTTCAAAACATTATCGCATCCTTATAGAAAAGGCTATTCTAGAAAAAGCTGTTTTAGTGAAAGCGATTTTAGAAAAGGATATTTTACAAAAAGCTATTTTAGTAAAAGCAATTTAAGAAAATGCGATTTTAGAAAATGCGATTTTAGAAAATGCGATTTTAGAAAATGCGACTTTAGAAAAAGCGATTTTAAAAAAAGCGCTTTTCGAAAAAGCAGTTTTAAAACACCCAATTTATCGAAACCAGCGTTTAACAAATGCACATATTTTTGCTCAAGTATGACAACCAAAACATAGCTTTCTCAGAAATGCATGCAGAATTTGCAAAAATGCTTTAAAAAAATTAAAAAAAACATTGCTTAAAACCACAATTCTGCTTGTAATAATATGTACCGTATATGACCGAGTAGAACTCCTGGGGCTCTATTTACAATTTGGTGTCGTAGATTGGGGCTGTATTC